>JARVJO010000164.1:27984708-27995216 GCA_031762555.1 Cynodonichthys magdalenae | reverse complement strand
TAAACACTTCTCATGATCGGATTGTGTTCATGTAAACGATACATTCGGATCATTTAATCGGAATACATTTCAATCCGTTAAAATAATTTTGTGACATGTTATGGCATTACCTGAGCAACAGCAGCATTGTTATATAGAAAACAATACCCTGATGCCAAACTTAAGTACTTTCCTCATGGCATTGTTTTTGCTTTAACTGTTATACCTATTTCTTTGAGATTACAAATTATTGTTCTATTCTTTCCTCAGCAGCAGCCTAATTGTCCCATCAGACCTCACTTCCTGCTGTTCCAAACTAAAAAAACTGTCAAAACACTTACTACTACTAGGGATCCAAAACATGATTTTTAGTTTTGGTTTATCAAACTAATCCTGTAAACACAACACCTTTTCTAGACATGCTTCCATCCAAATGAAAACACAGAAAACAATCCAAAACACCGCAGTATCCCTGCCAGGCCTGTGTGTGGCACTGTAACACTGCCATGAAAATACACCAGAAACAGGAAACAAGAAACTTGAATCTGTAAACAAGAAGGAGTCGACAAAATGCAAAAACAAGAGCAAAAACCAAGTTCTGTTTGTGAACTGATGACAGTATGGAATGTTTACTTCATATCGCATTAAACTTTTTACTGAGTCATGACATAGAGATAATTGGACATTTTTTACATATAGTATTTATTGAGGAAGCATTGGACAGAAGGGTGACAATGTTCAAAGCATATCAGGCTAAATTATTTTTTGCACAATTGCTGGTATTTTGAAACTATTCCAATTTCCCAGTTTTTATGTACACTTGATGTATGATTTAGATCTTTTGACTGTGATGTTTGTTTTAGTATTGTTGATATGAAATGTTCAGTGTAGGGATGCACGATATAGCTGTATTAATATCGGCATCGGCCGATGTTGGTAATTTTTTACAATATCGGTATCGGTCAGATATGTAAAACTGGTCCCATATTGATTTCCCACTTTTAAATTTGCGTTTTTGTTTTGGGAGGCAAAATGGTTAGTTGAGTGGCATCTGTTTGATCATGACAGTGATTTTAATGCTGCGTAGCCAGGAATAACTGAAGTAGGGAGCCATGTCAGAGGTCTGGTCATTTACTTACAATATCAAAAAAAGACCCAAGTGTGTTTGGGCTTATATGTATAATATAATTTGTGTGTTTGTGTAATATCGGTAAATATCGGTTATGGGCCATAACAGCAATAATTATATCGGATATTGATATCGGCAGAAATTTTCATATCGGTGCACCCCTAGTTCAGTGTTGTATTAAAAGCCTTTTAGACCTTAACTGCTTGGTGTAATATCAAAGAGTATTTGGTCTGTCCAGGCAATGTTAATGTATATTGGCCTTATCTACTCATTGAAGTATAGTGCCTGTGTCCATGCAATAATAATGCCTGGCCATTGGATAAATAACACATGGCAGACTATTGATTGCTTTCACAAACAAGTCTGAGTTAAATTTTTATTTATAACCCAGACTGTATGTTATCAAGTTGTTAAAAATGTATTTTTGGGAACTAAGAATTGTAGCATTGGCTGCTGTGAAAATGTGGCAAATCTTCTAATTAAGTGTTTTCTGTCAGCAAACAAATCATCTTATTCTGAGTAGCCATGTTTCTATTTCCATAAAAATGCTTTCTTTTGTTTGTTTGTTTGTTTGTTTGTTTGTTTGAAGGTTTTTTTTCCTGGTAAAGTGTTGGCTTTTTCTGTTGTCCTCCAAAAAGGCTGATATTTTCATGCTCTTTGAGCTGGAGCAGAAATTGGTCAGTGACTCATAGAGCAAAAAAGCAGAGCACGCCAAACTTTACTTTATCCCAAATCATGTCATGTATTTGTTCTTAAAAAAGGATATAGACACTAAAATATGTATTTCTATTTTAAAACCAAATCAACTTGATAATTTGATTCAATAAATGAATCAATTCATTGTATAAAAGTATAGAAGTATAACATCCACTTTTGCTTTTTGAACTTAATATTTCACCTTTTTCAAGTACCACTCAGAAAAAAAAAAAGATGAGAAAAGAAAAGCTGAAAAGTGAAGGAAGACAAAGTAGAACGCCAACATGCTTCTGTGTTTTCAGCTGTAAAGTGGGCTGAGGGATTGGCTGTAGTGTATTTATATCTGGGGAAAAGGCTATGTTAAAAAATAGAAAACTAAAATGGCTCCACCATAAGTGCATCCAAGCTTGAGTCTTTACGTCTGAGCTGCTTATTCATAGACAAAACTAGCTTAACCTCGTCATATGAACCTTGAAATAAATTGCTCTTCCAAGTGTAACCGATGCTCTCTCAAGTTTTTAAACAGAAAATAAGAACTGCTGAGAGAAAAAGAGCACAGCAGAAAAAAAAGATGTGCCTGTCCGACTATGCAGATGAGCAAATCTGCTTTAAATCAAAAGCTTAAAGGGCAATGTAGTTTCTCAAAGGACTGTGTAGACAGCTGCATGCTGGGCAAAGTCTTCAAGGTAAGTCAGTGTGCTTGCTCAGCTGCATCAAACACAATACATCTATAATGTGGTGGGAGACTGTCAAGAGTTGTTACTGACAGAAACTATCTGAGGCCTTGACTATTAAATATAAATGTATCCTTTCATTAATATTGGTGCTGCATATATTATACTATAACCTACTTACAGTGTCACAGCTATTGAGCCAAAGTGTTTGCTGGAATATGACCTGAAATGACCTCACTCGTGGTAAAACCTTATAAACTGAAATTTCTTTTTGACCAGATACCATTGAAGGTAGTATTTTTATTCCAGGTTATTTATTAATTTATGACCAGGTATTGATGATTACCATAGCCAAGTGTCCTCATTCATCCAAGCTTCAACAAAGTCGAGTACAGAACAATACAAATATACAAAACCCAACTGCTTTTCTTAGCACATAGCACAATAAAAGTTGCATATGATTTTACTTCCCTGACTTCAGTCTAAGCCATGTTAGACTTTCTGGAGTTGCATGGCTTGTATCTTAAACCACAGTCCTGATATTGCACATTTTATTTCCCTCAGCATGTTTCATAAGCTTCATATATACCCTTTACTCAACTGTTCCAAAAGAAAAAGAAAAGCATGGCCTTTCTTATCAGAAACCCAACCTACTGCATTTTGCCTTAATACTACAATAAAGGCAGAGACAGACTGAAAAATATATTCCTACATCCTACAGCTTTGGACTTCAAGCAAACAAAAAAGCAGTAAAACCAAAACAAAATAATGATAACAGAAAAAAGAAAATGTAGGTTAGAACATATTTGTGATCTGTATTTTTAACAACAGAATAAAGTCACATTGCACTCAGAGAACATTATTGTGCGTCCACCCTCATTGGCATAAGCATAAGGCTTAAAATATGTCTGTCAATCATTCTTTACCATGAAAGACATTAAAGGTGACATATCATGCAAAAATCAAACTTTTTTTTTTAGCTTTTAAACATGTTTTATTGGAAACTTGGAGTCTCTAGAACAGTGGTTCTTGTGACCCACTACCCTGCAGGTTTTAGTTGTTTGCCTGCTCTTCAGCATGTCTTTAAATTTTGCAGGACTTTGCCAATCACTCGTTCGTTTAAATCAGGTGTGCCAAAGCAGGGAAACAACAAAAACATGCAGGGTAGTGGGTCACGAGGAACGGAATTGAAAACTACTGTTCTAGGAATGCAGAAAAGTTAAATTTAGTCTCTTTCAGTTCTGCAAAAATATCTTTCTGTTCTCTATGAGTGAATTTTTTCATCCTGTTCAGTTTTCTCTATTTTCTCATGTTTTCTGAAGTATTCAACACATTCTCACTCCCGACTCATCACATATTGATGCTTGGTCAGGTACCATCTATGTCCAGTTTTGAAGAGTCGGGTAACACCCTCGCGTCAGTTATTGATGCCCGCAGTTTTTCTGGGTTCGTGCCATATAGGGGTCTTTAGGTTGGAGTCCGTGGTTAATATTAGGGATCAGGATTAATGGTTAATTTTAGGTACTGGGATCAGGGATAGGATGTATAGGGGTAGGATGTAACGTCTAATAGACATACAATTGCACTTACACTTCCTTGCTCAATTACAAATAATGTTTAGTTTATTCATTCATTCATTTTCTTTAAAAAAACAACAATTTCTAGATACAATAAAAAAATACAAATCATAAATGAAAGGCAGCAGAAGAAAAAAATCTTATATATACATATATCTGCCCCTTTTTAGTCTTCAAATAACAAAAAATAAAACAAAACAACAAAAATAATGGTTAAACTCCTAGAACAACTCGTATAAATAAATTATACCATTCCACATTTCTCCAACAGACTAAGCTTTATCATTTTCTTAAATACACCCATTGATTTAAGAAAATGATAAAGCTTAGTCTACAGTGCAGTTCCTGCCTTTAAACGTTTCTAGACTATTACAAATGCTGATGGGGTCTCTTTTTTTACCAGGGTGTCAGACAACTTCCTCTAGTTCTAACCTTTAGCATGACATGCAAACAAAGTTGTTTCAATTTTGTAGCTGTTATTGTAAATCAAATTTTTAAAGCACCCATAACAACTTTTTATTTAACAATGAGTAGAATGGAGGCTGTTTATTTTATATTGCCATTTATGCTACTGTAAAGTGCATCATTACTTAGCCAAAAGACAACAATAACTTTCAAGCACGGGAATTAAGTAGGTGAATTGTTCTTGTAATGACAGTCTTATCTGCCCAAAGTTACTGCTTTAAATTGTTTTATTTACCTTCTTTTAGCTTCTAAAAGCTTTCCATTCATGGCAGGCATGCAAAAGAAGGAATTATTACCTTTTATATTCTGACCTTTTAAAAGAAGAAGGGCTTGCACAAACGCATACAGAGACACACATAAAAAAGAAAAAAAAAACATTTACAGATAGACACACTATCAGTTGGTTAAATTATGTGTAAATGTCACGAAGCTTCTTGGATTATCCTGCATGTAGGGGTTGGTGGGGGGGTAGTAGGGAATTATTTTACATGATATAAACAGGTTTAGAAGCTCAGTATGCACTCCATTTATATACTGAATGATGATACAATGAAGACAATAAGGAGTAGACCTGTAGCGGAAAGAAACATGTATTCATTCTGTTTTTCAACATGTACATATGGAAGTCATGAAAAATTTGGAAATCTTACACAAAATAGGAGTAAAATGTGTGTTACATGTTAATTTTACATGTTTACAATGATAAAAAAGTAATTAATTCCAAATCTAATGTAAAAACATGTTTTGTAAGGGATAATAATTTTAAAACTTAAGTCATAGTGCTTAATGTTTAGTGTGCACTTTAAGTTTTGTACATTTTTCTGCATGGTTATCAACTCTAGCTTAAGACTAAACCACAATGTATGATAGCTGAGCTGTTCTTCTTTTAGTAATTACATCACAATATTCAAAAGCTTTAAAGATGTGTCTTGCCAGAACTCATGGCCACATGATTCACTTCTGAGTTCTAGTGCTAGAACAACCTTAGCAAAGTCTAAATTGACAGAAAATGTTCAAAGAAGAAAATGTCCCCAAGAGTCAAATGTGACTAAATGTCAAATGAAACTAAGGTTCATGGTGGTCTAGACTCGTGATTCCATTGATTTTTTCACCTCTGACATCCACACCCCTGCCTCCTAACTAATTTTATACGCGACAGATGACTGATGACACAACCACTTCTATAATGGAACTTTATCTGATTCAAGCCAATAGGTTCCAGTAATAAATGAAGTTCAAAAAGACTAAATTTATGACCTTGACTCATTTCTGTCTTTAGTCAGCAGATCCATTTATTCATGGCTTGATGAAAAGTTAGCTCCTGGCAATTTACAGTTGTGGAATTTCCCTTTCTGAGAAAGAACTATTTCATTTTCTGATCCTTTGCACATGAGACTCCATAAATTTGTCCTTACAAGTCGTTTTAACAAACCAAATAAATGTGTTTATATGTATAGTTGGTTGTGTTTTGTAAAATGATTAAAAACGTGGGTAAACAAACAACTGAACAGCCAATAGAGTTACCTCTAACTTCCATCCTTCATCTTCACCCGATTTCTTCTTTCCTGTTATGCCTTGGACAGGGAAACATGGAGACAAATGAGACAAAGAAATAATTTAACCTATGCTTTTATTCACACCTAGAGTCACCTGTTGTGTGCATGCTTCTGGTTGACCAAAGAAAAAATGTAGTACTTGAAGAAAATTCATGCATGCACAACAAAAACATTCCAAGTCCACACAGAAAGATCCCATTTTACTGTGAGACTCTACTGCTTCAACCTCCAACTTGTCCTCTTTAAAAGTTTAATAAGGATAATCTTGTACTGTTAGTGTGAAGTATTTGCTCAAAATAATGTAACAAAACTTCATACACATCATCACTGAACAGAGTGTCACATACAGTATTCATCACACAAGCTTTAAGGTCAAGGCCACAAATTTAAGTCAAAGATAAAGCAAGGTCTTTGCTTGGTCGGGCCATTGCTATATATTGCTCTATAGTAGTTTGTTGATGAGCAGATAACTGCCATATGCAGTACTCTTGTTTTGTTCTGTCAGTCTGTCATAGCTGACTGATATTTGTAAAAAAGTGAGCAATGAATCCTCTCTGTCTCTTTCTTTCCTTGTTTCCTTGTTTAAATTTCTGTTGCTTTCCCTCTTCTTTCCCCCTCCCACGCTCCCCAGCCTAATCTCTTCTTTTGAAAACTTGTTCAGCACTTGGACTGAGGCAGTTAGACAATGGGACAACAAGAGAAGTAAAGTAACAACAAATACTTTGTTACTGTACTTAAGTCAAAATTTTGGTTATCTGTACTTAACTTGAGTAATAATTTTCCAGCCAACTTCTTACTTCTACTCCGTACATTTTTACACAATTATCTGTACTTTCTACTCCTTACATTTTTTAAAAATGTAAGAAGTAGAAAGTTGTTAGTCGTATTTCATTCTGGCTCAGTATTGTTAAAAAAAAATACTGTGTTGACAAATTGTGCTTCCTGGATAGAGTGAATTTAATTGTGGTTGGATGAGAAGTATACATATATATCATTGTGACTCGGTATTAGTTTGTTTGTACACAATCCACCACAGCTGCACGCCTTTAGAAAAGACTTTTTGGAGAGGTTCCCTCCAAATATATTGAATGGAATTGAATTTAATTATACTTTATTGATCCCAAGGGGAAATTACAGTTCAGAACACCCGTTCCTAAAAAGACAAAAACAAGAAAACACACATGAGACAAAACATGGGGGGGGACAGGTGAACAGGTCATGCAGCAACAGGGTCGGCCATGGGTCACGGGTCAGGTCCCACCCGGGGGATGGGGGTGGGAGGGAATCAAGCCCTTGATGACATCTCATCCTGGGGAGTATTTTGATTGCATGGTTATCAAGGCCATGCCTTTGCGAGCCAGTAGATAAACACAATACATTTTGGGAAATACAATTGATCATTTTTACTCAATATTTTTACTTTTAATACTTACAGTAAGTACATTTTATGTCAAAAATGTACTTTTGATACTTAAATACAGAATAAATCAATTACTTTTAGAATTTTCTCAAGTAATACTTTTACCAAAGTAATTTTATGATACTTGTACTTCTACTCAAGTATCACTGAGGTATTTTATACAACACTAGGGACAACATTATCAAAGGACACTTTTTAATGCCTTTAATGTCTGTGAGGTCATATCAGAGTCACTGACTTTTCCATCCTGTGTGCTTTGTCCTGAGTCTGTGAACGTGCTTAAAAATTAAAAATCAAATGGAGGTTTTTATGCTGGTAAACTACTGTTATTTATTTATTTATTTTTACTGTAGTAAGACCTGAATTCTAATCTCACTCAAATGCATATATTTAATATGATAAAACTACTCATTCCTATAAGTTTGAAAGCTTATCATTTTTTAAACTTTTCTCATTACAGTATTCCTTGTTTAAAAAAAAACAAATTATAATCAGCAAATTGTCTTAATAAATATACTATGCACTTTGACTATAAAAGCATAATTCTTAATGATTTATCTGTATTTCTGAAATACCCTAGTTGAACATAGAAACATATTTTAATCATTTTTTTAATGGGATTAAATCTTAATCAAAAACCTATAAACCAGCAATTGTAAACTGGCAGTTTAAGGGCGATTTTAGGTCCACAAATTCTTTTCATCTTGTTTGCAAATTATAGAATTATTAAATATTTACAACCAGTAAGTTATAGTTCAGCTCAGAAGTGTTAATGATGGCAGTAATTGGACTTGTCATAGTGCTCATTCACAGTATTTAATCGAGCTCAGCTCTGATGTTGAAACGCAGCTGATAGAGAAGATGCAGCTGAGTTCTTAAACCCAGTACAAGTGGAAAGTCCAGAAGAATCTGAGATGTGCTTTTAAATCAGAGATCTCAAGTCTGAGCACAGGAAGCTTATTCTACTGACTTGCTTGGCTTAATGCTTACATTTACTTAACACTCAGAGTCTTTTAAACATTTTCAAAACAAGAACGCTTAGTGCCCTATTCCTGAGTACTAAGAGTTCAATTTGCTGTTTTTGAGTATCTGTAAAAAAATTTAAATCTATACAAACAGTAATGAAAAGATACTGAAACGTAACTGATGAAAATTAGTTTTTTATATTAGCTTTTGAACTGTGGCTCATTAGTTATTTTAAAAAGTAATGAAACCGTCCTTGGCAAAAAGGTTGAAGCATAGAGACATTAACAACTAAGGTGTGTCCTTTAATCAGCATCACAGTTGTCTTCAATCAGTCAATCCTTCTATTTAAAAAGTGAAAAGTAGTTACATTGCTGTCTGGTATAATACCGTATGTACCACACTAAACACTGGAGCACAGAAAGCTGTAGGCAGAGTTGTCTCAAGAGTTTAAATGGAAAATTATTGCTTGCATATTACAGGCGAAAACTATAATACTACCTCCAGGCAACTTGATGTTCCTGTGACAAAAGCTGCACAGATTACTCAGATGTTCAAGAGCCACAAGACCATAAACAACCATGCTGGACATGGCTGCAAGAGGAACATTTATGACAAATTAAAGAAGTGGAAGATACAAATTATACCCTAAGAATTCAGAGCAACTTCCAAAGAGATTAGACCTGAGCTCAAATGTCAAGGCACATCAGATCACACCATCGGTCACTTTTTGGACCTAATGAATACATACTGACATCACAGTTTCTGGGAGAGTGTTCTTTGGACATATATATATAGAAAAGAACACAGTACCAAAGCATGGAGGAGGTTCAGCTATGTTCTGGGGCTGTTTTACTTGACCAAGGCACTACAAAGGCATTCTAGGAAAAAAAAAATTGTTGCCCAGTGTCAAAAATCTTGGTCTCAGTCACGTCATTGATTCAACAAGTGAATGACCCAAAACACACAGCTAAAATCATTAAAGAATGGTTAAAAACAAAACCTGGGACTATTCTAAACTGACATTTTGAGCCCTGATCTAAACCATGCTGATCTGTGGAAGGAACTAAAACATGCTGTCTGGAAAAAAAAACCTTCAAACTCGAGACAGCTTGAGAAGTTCTTTTTATGAGGAATGGACTACAATACACAGCAGGTGCACATTTGTCTTAGAGAGAAAGCATTTGATTGCAGTGATTGCCTCAAAAGGTTGTACAACTAAAAATTAAGGTTACTGCTTGTTTTGTCAAAGCTAATTGAATTAATTTGTTTTATCAAAATAATTATTCTAAACTAAAAGTTAAAAGCTTTATGAAACTTATTTTCTGTAATTGTTCCCCTTAAATAACTTTTGACAGTTTTGAATTATTTCAGCAGGCTTTGTCTGTATCTGTTAGTCTTCAACCTAGGACTGGGTATTGTACAAAAATGATGATAATCCAAAATGGTATGTCTGAATAATTGCATAATTCCACTGGGTTTCTCTCAAAAGCTTTTTTCTTGTTTCTGACTCCAATCAGTTTAGCAGTACACAGCACAGGCCCCAGGCCTCAGTGACCTTCAGATAAAGCCAAACCAAAACATCCCAGTCTGTCCAGACAGGATCTGCATAGAGACTAGGGCTGGACGATATGGACAAAAAAAAATATCTCGATAATTTTTTGTCATTTCTCGATATTGATAATCTGACGATATCTTTCTTAAAAAACATGCTGTTAAACCCTGTTTGCTTACTAGGACATCTATGGATATGATAAACTACAAAAACATTTGAAACAGTCTCCTAGAGAACGTGGTGTTGTCCTCCTGACAATGATGAGGAGGAGGAGGGGGTGAATGTTCATCAGTGAACAAATCTGACTCAGCACGCGCTGCGGCGCACTCCTGTGGGAGTGGTCTCGGCTCGGTTCAGGCTCAGTTTGCGCTTTGGGTAGTTACTCTTGCATGGAGGTGTTTATACTTGGCACCTAAATTATTGTAGTATTCTCCATGTGGCAGAACACTTTATAACTTGTGAAATGCTATAGGAGAGCAAAAGCGTGATGAACA
>JARVJO010000164.1:27946223-27957708 GCA_031762555.1 Cynodonichthys magdalenae | reverse complement strand
AGACACAGTAAAACACAGGAGAACTGGTCCAGGTGCACCTTCTTCTGGAAGAGAGACAAGAAAACATGTTATTGATAAAAATAATTACAATAAATACTGTCAGTGATGGTGTCTCCTTCCTGTGTTCTGCAATTACTGTCTTGTTTGGGTGTGGATTCATTGTTGTGGGGTTTTTTTGTGTGTGTTGTGTTGTCTGAGAAGTCCATTTGTTTGTTAGAAATTGCCTCCCTACTATTAATCCTCAGCTGCACCTTCGATCTCCACACCATTTACTGTAAGTCCTTTTAGAAACATTTTAGCAGTGTTTGCAGTATAAATAAAAAACTTTGGAACAATGTTTCCTGCTTCCTTTGTAAAACAAACCAAATTGTCTTTTGGTATCATTTTAATTATTTCCTTTTGTGAAAGTCCCAATGTTGAGGGAATTTTAAATTCAAACAAAAAATAACTTATGACCCCTAAGCTGCCCCTCTAACATGACTGATGTCAAAGGTTAATGGCGATATTTTAAAAAACAAATTTGCACAGTTAGCACATGAAATATGTGTTGGCAATGATATTTTGCTGACGCTACAGACAATTAAACACGCATTGATAAATATTCTTCTGCAGTTTTGAATGATGAAATTTTTTCATATGTTTGCCTGTTTAGTATTTCTCGTTGGTAAAAAAAAAAAAAAAAGCTTTAAAATGTTAAAAATGATAACAATGAAGAACTAAACAGAAAAAAAACATTATTTTGACAATAAACAAAGTAAGTAGATTTGCATCACTGCATTTCGAGTTGATGAAGCTCACAGCAGACTGATCTCCGACATTACAATTAGCATTTTAAATCAAGTGCTGTCGTTAGGAACAGCCTCAAAGCCTCTGAGGTAGCTGAAACGCTGAATAAAATATAAGTCTAAATAATACAAAGACTTACTTGGACTGATTATTGAATGCAAATAAAATGCAAGGTGCAGACTCCAGACTTGTGCCAGTCTTTTCTCCAGAGCTGACAGAAAAGAGAACATATGTTGCGAGTCAGAGATGCAGACATGTCGGGAAATTCTTGCCTTTTCAAGAAAACTCGACAAACGTGTCTGCCAAAAGCTTTGATGCAACAATCTGCATGTAAGGCTATGTCATTTTGTTAATCGTGTATCAAAACCCCTCAATTTTCTCAACATGGATCGATTTATTTGCTGCTTTTGCATAGGTGAAACAAAGAAATGCACATTTAATTGGACTGAAAATGAACCTGGGATTTTTCCATGAAGTCGTTTTTCAAATCTACCTTGCTTCTTTCATACACAGCACCGTCATTGCATTGTTAGAGCCTTGATTTAGAACCCCATTGTCTGAGAAAACAAATGTCTGTCTGGTAGTTGTGAGTTTGATTAGGATTTATGCCCCAGACAAGAACACACAGCGCCCTGCTCAGCTGTAGTCTCTGCATCCTGAAGCTGGTATACAGGACGTCGTATACCCCTCATTGTCAAAATGGGAATATTTCCATGTTTTCTTCTATGCTCTGAGAACTTCAATTTTAGCTCATGACTGCTCCTGCTTTTTTTTTTCTTTTGCCTTTGTGCATGTGTGCTAATCTCATTCCAGCTTTTCAGGCCAGCCAAAGGGGGAGAATTTGAGCAACAGCAGCAAAGCAAGAGAGCCACAGCTGACCACAGTGACGTAAGTCATGTTAACCAGCCTAACTGAGGCTGCATGCACATATACGCGTTCGCTCACACACAGTTTCTCGCTCACCTATAACCACATTTCCATGGGGGGATTAACCATCAATGGCTCCTCAGTGCGAGTGTGTGCATGAGAGCAAGAGAAGCAGAGAGAGTAAACCAGTGCTTGCCAGTTCAAGCTGCATCACTTTTACTTTTAAGGAAACAACAACCGATCCTGGATTTTTATTTACCTCATAGTTTTTCATTGAAATAAGATCAGACACGACACATTTAATGCTTTATTTTATTCAAATTTGAGTTTGAAAAAATAGGCTAGCACAAAAAAGTATTTTGTTTAATGGTCATATTACAAGTGATGAGATTTCACAGGAACATGCATCATGCAACAACGCCTGTATCCAGCAACAATAGGCAAATAATTGTAGGTGAATGATTTTTATTCAGTCCAGGTACACCCACATTTTTTACAGTGGGCTAGTGATTCTAAATTTATTGTTACATAGAGTTTATTTATTTTTTTATTCATTATACCTAACATGGTGTTCTGGATCTCTAACTACATAATGACCTGGTTGCTATGCCTCTATTGCACTGACCTGCTGACAGCTTTAATTAAGCTGCTTGTATCACTTCTTGCAAATCCTGGCTCACAACACCCCCACCCCCGACCCCCTGCTGTCATTTTACCAGCAGTCAAATAAGAAGCTGGGCTAGTCAACCTGTGCGGGGAAGCTGAACACAAGTTTCTCGTGATTTTGATTTTTTCATGATGGTCTGTAAAAAAAAAAAAAAAAAAAACGGAAAAAAAAGCAGTCATTCAAAAAAAAAATCTCTGTGAAATCATTTACAAAGGTGACCTGTTGAGGGTCCGGAGATGGCGGGTGCTTTTCAGAGCACAGAAAAGCATGCCAGCGACAGACACCTGGAGGCAACACAATTCACATGATTCACAGAGCGTTTCCCTTCATACCTAGATTATGACCTGCTCAGCAGCACAGAACCAGCTACACTCTGACACTGAAACACACAGATGGAAAAATAATACTACTACTTATAATAATATTAATGAAAAAACTGGGATCTATTGGATTTATTTCCCCAGACTGAAATGATCACCTGCATTTCTTATTGTGCAGTGTTCAATAATGTGTCTTAGTAGGTTGTGCTTAATTTGTAAATATCTAGTGGAACGTGTCCCATCAGCAGACTTTAGTAAACAGCAGGCACAAAAGAAGCAGATACCTCTCTGCTTTGTCATGTAGTCACACAGGGTCGGAATATTAAGGTCACATTAAGATAGGAGAAGACGAAGAAGAAGAAAAAAGAGAAAGGGGTTGTCTGTAATTTTATTTCCAGCGGCTTGTGAGCCATATGTTCAGCCCTGGGACAGAATAAACAACACGAGGGCACGGCGAGAGCTCAAACACACTCTGACACACCGACACATGGGAAGCAGACATTGTGCGAGGGTCAGGAACATTACTGATAAACTTTTAGTGTCCAGAACAATACGATTTTTAGAAAATAATCAGATGTTTGGATTCAGCAAATATTGCTCACTATCAAGACTGTTGTGTGTCAGATGATGTACGCTGACCCAACACCAAAAAGGAAATATCAAAATACAATCAAGGTTCCAAATGTTGTATTATCAAATCTATTGAAGCGTGTTAAGAAATATTTAGTGGCGGCATAAAAAAAAAGATAAGCTGCCTCAGTCCAGTTCAAGAGTCTTTGATGATTAATGCTTGTTTAATGGTTGCTGTCGTTCTGGGATGAGGAAAAGAGCTGATTCACTTTGTATCTGTCTGCCGAACAAGTTAGATTTGAGGATTTTAATAATTTCTTTCTGGGTAGTAGTAGTGGAACAAAAATGCAGAATATTTAGTTAGGAATGAGAGAACAAAACTTCTTGCTGGAAACAAACATATTTCAAACATTTTTCTCACAGAATTGATTACATGTAACAAATGAATTAGTGGCCTTTTGAACTTCTTATAAATGTATTTTGTTACCTTCAAAACTGAAGAAAAAAAAAGTTGTGCTTAATATTTTGCAACTGGTGAATTGAAATGATCAGCTGATAATATAAAAAACATGGCAGCTGTAATAATCTCATCATTGTGCTCTAACAGAAAGAATATTCCTCTTAATGTCAGTGCATTCCTTTTAATTCCCTGAAGGCAAACGTATTAGGACACAATAGCTCAGTATTTTTAGTGTTAAATTTTAAAACTGAGCTCAACACATTCTGTAAATTCCAAGACAAAAACCTGAAAAACAGAGAGTGAGCAGTGAAGCACTGGAACAATGCCCTGAGATCTCTGTAAGGAAAGAAATAAAGAAAGAAAGAGAGAAAAAAGGAAAGAGGTGGATGACAGAAAGAGCAGTGGCAGAAAGAAAGAGGGTGAGTTTGCCTCCAGTCTCGGAACAGAGGAGGATCAAAGGTTTGTGCTCTGCATCTCAATGGACATCCGGTCACCAATACTGATGAGCCCGAGCGTGTGATGCTCCTTTCACAGGGTTTATATCTTATGGGGAAACAAGTGGTTATTGTGTGCAAATAAATAGGCATCATGACTGGACCACTGCGCCACACAGTAATCCAAACTAAGATTATTAGGAGCAAATATTAGATTTTTGAACATATCGGTACTGTGAACCTACATTCTGACTCTCATGAAGACTGCGTTTAAACATTTCTTATTCTAGTGATAAGGTTGAAAGCTTGTATTCCAGGAATACTATATATTTCAAAATTAGCATTAGAGTGTAGGAAGGAAAAAAGCAACAATAGTCCTTTCTGCTCTCATGGTCTAAAATAACCTGCCTTGTTCTTGTATGTCGAGTACATTTACCGACGTACCTCATAATGAATCCAATATCACCCTGAAATGTGTTTATTTAGCATTTTATAGGTGCAGCTGCATTTTGTGCATGAGCCATAGTTAGATGATGTGCTATGTAGCCCAAAGTGACATTCATTCTCAGCCTCCACAGTAACACAGAGATTTAGAATCGCATTGCGCAGCATGAACTGATCACTGTATTTTTTTTAGGAAATAACCAAGGAGGCAGTTTGCCAAACTACCCATTCCCTAAACAAGCAAACATGACTTCAAATCCAAAACCGACTGCAGGAACTGAACATATCTGTTTGTATCAATCAGGGGTATAAAAATCCATCTTTATTTTTGCAGCTATAATAATTGAAACTCCATCAAGATGAAACAGCTCATAATGTGGTTAAATTTACATGAGATAACTGCCAATTAATTTTATCCTACGTTGTGCTTCAGTTTAGAAACGTGACCTGAAATGAGATTAAATGTCTGTGTTTGAGTCCTATTTTGTCCAAAGATTTGGCAACTCGCCAGAGACCTTAAGAAGCTGCGGGAAAGTCTGACACATTCATTTATGTAACTGTGGTGTCCTCTAATTCAGCCTTGAGCTTCTACCATTAACATTTCTTGGCTAAAACAGGCTATCAGCTGTGCTAACGATCAAAGGATTTGTCCCAGATTATGAGCAACCATTAGTGTAATACTCTTTGTATATGACCTAATGTAGATATACTTTGGACATGTAGCTGTGTTGTTAGATTGTAAGTCATGCACGCATCCCGGGAAATGAATGGAATCTGCAGCACAACCTGTTCTACAAAGACATAGCTTTCTCAGTTATGAATCTTTTATCTATGAGATAAACAGACAAAAACAATGCAACACGCTGTCTAAAAAGCTGTGCTTTTTGGTTGAAAAAGGATGCATAGAAACTATTTGCTCTGCTGTGTCAGTTTTCACCCACTCCCTGCTTTGGAGATGACATAAAAACAAGATAATCTTTTTTACATTATAACCCATCTTTCTAAATGACAAATGGATAACAGTGCTATAAATAAAGTAATCCAAAGCAGAAATTATGTTGTAATGATTTTCACACACACATACAGTTTTACTATCTTTATGTGGACATGCATAGACTTCCACTAATTTCTACAGCCTAATTCTGACTCCTTACCATAAACCTAACCATCCCAATACACACCTAACCCTAAACCAAACCTAAACTTAATTCACACCTTGGTCCTAAGCCCAACTGTAACTCAAATATAGTGTTTTTCCCTTGTATGAACCAGGCAAAAATATCTGCATATGGGTGGTCTAATGTCAAAATATGTCCACATAACAATAGCCAGGCACACACACACACACACACACAAGTTGTTATTTTATCCCCGTAAAGACGTTGTATTGACTTCCATTAATTTTCTGTTCATTTCTATAGCCTATTCCTGACACTTTACCCTAAACCTAACCACCACAGTACATATCTGACCCTAAATCTAGTCTAAACTCAGTTCACACCTCAGTCCTAAACCTAAGCCCCCACCCAAAATCAGCATCCGTAACTGTGGGGACCAGGCTTTGGTCCCCATGAGGAGCATTGCTTCCCCACAAGGTTGTGTTTTGCTGGAAAATGGTCCCCATCATGTAGCAAAACATTGTCCACACACACATATTAATTCAAATCAACCAACTGCAACACACTTATGAATAAAATTTTTAAAAGAAAGACAGAAAACATCTCTATGTGCTTCAGGTCCTACTTAAGAACATAACATTTACATGTACTTTTATCTTGTTTGGTTGTAATCCTTTTGAAAAATTTTTGCAAAAAAAAAAAAAAGATATTTACCATTACCTCTCATTAGTGTGCGTGTTTGTCTGTCACAGATGGTTGTAAATCCTCTGATGAAATGCTCGTGACCTCCAATGGGATTCTGTTCCTTTCACTTGAGAGCCTATTAATTGTCTGCAATTATCCTTTGCAAGCATGGCATCTGTCAGAAGTATCTCCCCTTATCCCATATGGATAAAAATGCCACAGTGGTAAAGGTTGACTGCGACATTCACTATTTATTGCACAGTAGATGTTGTACAGTTAAAAATTGCCATAACAGGTCTAAAAAAAACAAAAAGAAGAAAAAAAAACAACATGTTTTGTGTATGGAACTTCTCCTGTTGCCCATGTTTTTGGAGGACAGATATTTTACTTTTGCTATAATAACACTTCTCACACAGAAAATTAATGAAGACAGTGCCTTGTATTGATTCTATTCATGGAAAACAAAATTTGGCTTCTGCAAAGCAGCTTGTTTTGACACTTGAATACTGATGTCTAAATTGTATTGTTCGGTATCACTGGAGACTCATCCATACTTCAAATGGTGCATTCAAACATCTTTGAAGTTTAGTGCAAATTCCATGAAACAAAAAAAGTCACAGAAATGAAACAAAAAGTATGTAACTTATAAGGCAACAATTATAAATATATCAAAAATAGTTTTTAGAGAACTATCTTTGTTACAAAAAAGGTACAAACATTTTATCCTGTACTAGTGAGAAAGACATGTTTCTCAGTTCCTCGACTGATTTCACAGCCTTGTATCCCAGCTGCTTGAGTACTTTTTGACACACAGTTTGTGTGGATTCTACAATGTCATAAGACAGTTTTAAACGCCAGCTCTCTGCATTAGCAGCTGAGTCCCTCACGGTTCCAAACTTGTGTTTTGCCGAAGGTTCATTGCTTCCTCGAGTGTTTGCACGTATCCAGTGTTTCACATTTTTATCCATAGGCAGCCCAAGAAAGTCATAGATTTCTTGTGTCTTAAGAAGTGGATTTCTCGCCAAATCCTCATATCGAACCAACATGTATTTCCCTTTCAGCCACTGTGGATGGCTAAGACCAGTTGAGACAGAACCAAAAAAGTCTTCACAGATAACTGTAAGCTGATTCATGTCAAGATTATAGGGCCTTCTCCCAGTGGCCCTCCAAATGCGCCATAGACGATATGGGTCCCTGAACGTCTCAATCCGTGACGACAGGATGCCGCGTGGGTCTCTGACAAGCTGGATGACTTTGATATTCAGCCGTGGGTCTTCAACCAGAGCACGCAGGTCCCCAATCTCTGGCACGCGGACAACTTTGATCGCAACGTGCTTCTTTTCATGACATGCCTCCGTTGCTAAAGTCATGTTTAAGGTTGAGCATTTCCTCACACAGTCCCCTTCCTCCACGTTTGCATCGCCTGCACCAAAGGCATCGCATACAGGCTGCTGGCACAACGCTCGACTGGCACCACGGCGGAACAGTTTGTCTGTGGTGTGGTTTGAGGGTGTTGGTTTGATGTAATTCTCCAGGAAATAGAGGTCACAACCATAGAGACTACGCAAAAGGTCTCGACTGGCTCCTAATGTCACACGCCGGTCCGTAGGGTTGCGGGTGTGTGACTGACGTGGAACCAATGTGGCGTAAACATGATAGAGCGGTTCAAACAGGTAGAATATCTCCTGATGCTGGTTCAGCAGCTGGCCAACAAAGGAGGAGCCGCTGCGCGTGGTGGCTAAGACCAGGATGTGCAGTTTGCGAGTGGCGTTGATGGAAAAGTAAGGGTAGTCATCGCAGCCGGCCCCACCTGCTGCTCCTCGCTCAAAGGCAGGGTCTGTCTCTTGAGCCCCCAGACCACAGTTCTGGGGGCTGGGCAGCGGGCACAGCTGGAAAGGCTTGGAGGTGAGTGTCCGGATGGCTGTGTACTGGATAGCAATGGAGGCCAAGGCCAGCAGAATTACTGACTTCCAGGAACATTGCATGGCTGAAGCATTTCATCCAGCCAGAGCTGACTAAGCCAGGTCCTCCCTGTGAACAAAGAATATATTATAAGGAGCTGAAATGCTTGTCATTCTACTTACTATCACAAAGTACATCACATAATACTTTTCAAAATGTAAACTAGTATTTATCTCATATGTAAGTAAGGTAAGCTGGACAACAAACATTAAATTGTAATTTATTTCATTTATGTTGGCCTGTTTTATGTAGTATCTTTGTGCCTGTGCGTTACACTAGTTTTGTTGAAATGAGGGTAAGGATTAACTGTAACCGAACAAGAAAAGAACAAAAACAGTCCTTAATAGTATTTTTTTAAACAAATAAACTGCAGCAGCCATGAGTCAAATTTCTATGTTAATCATCTACTTTATGTCTTATTTCTCCTGCCAGTTCTGCAGTCTTATTTTTGGAAATGAAAAGAAATAAAGTTTTAAGTCCCTGTATTTGGTTTATTTCCAATCAGCTGACTCTGTCTTCCAAAACATGTGCAGCAGAATCAGAGCCAAGATCACAGTAAGATACATACAGTAGCTGTTCAATCACCATTTTAGCTATGAAAACAAGGCATTTTACCTAAATATTTTAATCAATTCTGACATTTTTCCTACATAGTTTCAAATCAGTTAAAGTATCATACAGCTATTATCAAGCACATTGTTTCAGTTATTTGTAACATTTCTCCTCGATATTTGTTTCATCATATCTGCATCTAATTAAAGGCCATTTTAGGCTTGATTGGAGAGTCTAACTATTGATTCTTGTACATAATAAAATATATATTTAAAAGTCTGTTTAGAAAGAAAACAACAAAGTTTCAAGATTTACTGCCAATGTCATGTCAAGGGGAAGTGCAGATGGAGGTTGAATAATTAGATAATCACATGATAATTTGTCTTACTAGGAATATAAAATGATAAATGTAAGCCTGGGTTTAGTGAAGTTTAATTGTGGACGTAAAAAAAAAAACACGTCAGAAGCCATGCCTGAGCATGAAAAAAACAAAATACAATAAAAGAGAGTGAGAAAGAGAACTCTGAGATTAAACAGCTTTTAAAATAAAACCCTACAATGTGCTGCATATTAAAAATGAATGCATGCAGTCTCCCCTGTCCGGCTCGAGACACGTCCCTTTCTGTTTGTGTACGGAAAGGAGGATGATGATGGTGCGCTTATTACTACCACAACCACCCTCCACCCCCCAAAAAAATTAAATAAAAAATAAAACATCACTTCTACAGCTGACGAGCTCAGACAGGGATCATCGATGCGTTTTCTTCACTGACATTTTAAAAAAAGGCCCACTTCACTGCAGGAACAGGTTATAGGCTGTCAGAGATGCAGGCATCCTTATGCAGCGAGAAGACAATATAACACAGATTAACGCGTCTCAGTCAGGCAGCATCAAATACACAGAAGCCTGCACGGAACATACACCATTTCATACAAAATGCACAAAGGTAAAAACAAAAACAATCTTGTTTCGTTGTACCTTGTTATTAGTTGTTTTGTCATGATGCGCGGTATGGTGCGTTCATGAATCCCGGCTGGTTTTGGGGGGGGTTTAGTCTTCGAAACGTTTCCCCCCTCTCTCTTTCCTCCTCCTCCTCCTCCTCCTGCGCGCAGCTTCCCCTGTTAGGAGAGAATAAACGCGCCTGGCAGCTTCCTGTGTTCCATCTGACGCCGGAGCGAGGCGTTCAAGTTCAGCGGCTGTTCCTCAGACACACAGAGGAGGGATGAAAAAGAAAAGGAGCGAAAGAGAGAGAGGACCAACGTTGGAGCGCGTGTGTTATTAATAACCAGCCAGGCAGGCAGGCGCTGAGGCTGACCGAGCCGGACTCCCCCCCGTTTTTTTTTCTTCCTTCCTTCCTCCTTTCATTTCTGTGATGCGCAGAGAGGCTGAGCTGAGCGTGTGAGGTATAGGCTACACAAGGACCGACTGTCTGGACCACCCCCGACCCCTCCCCCTTTCCACCTGCCTCTCTTTCTCTCTATCTCTCACTCACACACACACACACACACACACGCACACGCACAAACACTCTCATCGCCCTCATCCACAGAAGCAAATCAGCTGCTGTCACTCAGCCAATGTGTGTTCACCATGATTGGATTCTGTTTGATTGTGCAAACACTTGATTTGCATGAGACACATTTGGAACTTTCCTCGTTTTTCTTCTTCTTTGCTTTCCGTACAGACAACAGGTTTATTTATTCCACTTATCTTAAATGTGGTACGGTTTGTTCAATAGCGTGAACAAGAGAAATGGGGCAAAAAAAAGCATGTTTTCAGACTTTAGTGTGAACTAGTTGCATCAGTATTAACCCCCTCCGTTTCTTGTGATTCTGCAAAGCCCTGTCTCCAGGATATATATGATACAGGAGTGGGTGGGCTTTGAATAAATACAATGCTGAGGTGAGGAAAGGCCATCTAAAAGAAGCATGTAGGAAGAAACAATGGTTGGCAAAATGAGTGAGGAAGAGGATGCACTGTCAGATTCACAAAAGCAATCAGAACTGATGAAAACATAGTCGACACCTGTTAGAAAAAAAAAGGAATTTCCCAGTACTGTTTTTAAGGGCAAGTCTGGTCATTTTTGTTGTCAAATATTCATCAGTAGTTAGCCCATCATTAGATGTAACAGTACAGAACATGAAGTAAGAGGAACAGAGCAGAAGTATCTGCCCATTGATGATGCAGTTTTACAGACACTGAACTAAAATTTGATGTAATAGCAACTGAGAGTGTTTTACAATGCATGCTCTGAGCTCTAACAGATGATCTGCTTTTAAACCTTTGCCAATAACTAAGTTTAGCACAGAAATCAAGGCTGTTTGTGTCCTGATACATCTAAAAAATACTGGTAGAAAAATAAAAAAAAAGTTGAGTAGGTCGTTGAGCTCTTCTTTGTTGAAAAAAACATTTAATCTCTTCTGCAAGAGACTTTAGAATAACATACACACACACACACATATGCTGTATATATATACCAATGGCTGGAAAAAGCTGGACTCAAGGACAGCACAGAGGCCCTCATCCTGGCCGCCCAGGAACAAGCCCTAAACACCAGAGCAATAGAGGCTCAGATCTACCACACCAGACAGGACCCAAGGTGTAGGTTGTGCAAGGAGGC
>JARVJO010000164.1:27857188-27867805 GCA_031762555.1 Cynodonichthys magdalenae | reverse complement strand
AGGCAGTTCTGAAGGCAAAAGGGGGTCCAACCTGTTACTAGCATGGTGTACCTAATAAAGTGGCCGGTGAGTGTATAACTAGAATAAATTAACATTTCCTTAATTAGAAAATGGAAAATGTCTAATAGACAAATTCATATTGACATTAATTGTTGACAATTAATTGTTAGCTGAAAACCCTCTCTATTTGTCAGCAAATTATGTCATAAAGCACTAGAACTATTTTAATAAAACATTCAATAGGTAATTACATATATAAAAATAATTACCTTTAGTAGTCAATCCAAATTAAGATGGCTGCAACAGTTATTCAACATAAGAAAGCTAAAAAAATGGCTACACCTTAATCAGTTTTGCATATAGTGAGTTAAGATTTACTGTGGCATTATCTGAAATTCATTCCCAACACATAATCTGGGCATTATGTAAGCATTATGTTATTTTCAAGATTTAACCAAAACAGCTTTGCTTGTCATTTCTACACAGATCTTAGTTTAAAACTTAATCATAAAATTTGTCAGGTGATATAATTACAGTATTTTGAGAAATTTTATGTGTTTCCACAAGTGGAAAGATAATATTTTTCCCATGTTATGTTCTTATGTGCAAAATATGCTTTACAAATGTTGACATTAAGTTTTATATGTTTCCACATACAAAATTCATGTTGCTTTCCTATGAGAGCCATCTGACTTCATATTTTAAATAGCTTTCTTCAGCTAAATCAGCATTCTAAAGACAGACCCAAAACATCTTAACTATTTCAAGAGAAGTAAAAACAAACAATGAGCATCCTCATGAGGTTGTGGACTGTGCCTGTTTTGTTTTTTGTTTTCTATTTGTCCATGTAAGTGTAGACCTCACGTATTTGCAGACACTGAAGACAAACCACTCCTCATCCTTCTCTGCTCTCACAGGGGACGTCTAAAGTAGCCTGGAGAACTGGTGGTCAATATTTTGCTCATAAATCTTTTGGTCTCTTAATAGAGACAAAACACAACTGAACATCTGGGTCGAAAACCATTGAAAGAGTAGAAAATTTGTTTCACCTTACCCTCGGGATGCTCTCTTGGCTGGAGGATCAATTTGTTGTGCAGGCAAATGATCCTTCTCCTTTGTTCCTTTATTTCTCTGTAACATTGTGAATAGAAATTATTCTGCACTTGTGGCATGTATTGTAAACTACTCCAAGCACAAGAGATTGTTTTGCATCACTGCTGAGTGGAAACTTATTGGCTGCAAAATCCAATTTGGACATGGACTGGTGTTTTTGTTGTTGTTTAGGAGCGAAAAGATGAGGCTTTTTTTTATTGTTCTTAAATAAACCAATGTATTCAAGAGAAACACAATGGTGAGTGTGAGGATAAACTGGTGGGATGAGTAAAACACCTGGTAAAATCTAAGGGATCAACACTTGTTTTATTTTGTACCAAACTTAAAATCACCGTTAAACTCAGACTTTTTAAACTGGTATTTTAAAAAAGCACATTGAATAACTTAATCTCTTCTGACTTTTTTTGAGTGGAGTTCACATCTTCTCAGTATGAGGAGCTTTCTGTTATCGTCTTGTGTGTTTCTGGACTGGCAAATTGGGTTTAAACTGCTTTTCACACCATTGCTGCCGAGAATGATCCAGTTTTTCACAACCCTGAACAGCATGAAATCCCTCTGCCATGCAGTCAAATTATAGAATAAAAAGAACAACAAAGTCTCAATTAATAGTTTATCAAACCTCTTCTTGCCTCTATGACTGCTCAAAATCTGTTTTACTAATGGAAAATAGAAATCTTCATTAATCAAGTTCCAACTTTCAGTTGACAGATTTGCTTTGCAGGACAAAGCCATGTCATGGACCATTTATTTTCAATTTCCACCCTCAATTTTCAGTCGGATTGGGATCCAAACTTTTTGCTGGTCATGGCTAAAGTTTTAATTCTCTTTGCTTTATAGAATGATGGCATCTCTATTTTATTCCTTCAGCTTTTGGTAGTTTTTTCATCCTGATGTTACAGTTGGTTGGGATAGTTAAATCTATTACCGCTACCTTATCTTTAACTCGTCCACCACCACAATAGTTGGTTGGTTGGTTAGACGTAACTTGTTTGTCAGTATGGATCTGGAAGTTCCACAGTAGCTTAGCTCTGTAATTCTCCACCACCAGTGACAGTTTCCCACTTTGACTGTGGGACCCTCCAGTCCGTATTTGGCACAGATGTTCTTGTATATCATTCCAGCCCCTTGGTTGTGGCGTTACATTTACACTTTGCCTATCTGCGTCTTTCATCCTACTATTATGTGCTGGACTGTCTCAGGTGAATCTTTAAATGGTCAGCATCTTAGGTCCTGTTTGGTAAGCTATACTCTGGCCTCTCTTGCTCATGTGCTGCCATGATTACTTCCTCTGTGCTGTCCTTCAATCCAGCCTTCTCTGGCCACAAGTAGGATTTATTGATATCAGCCACTTCCTCAATTTGCCAGTAGTACATGCTATGGAGGTGGCTCTCTTTCCAAGATGGTTCTCCTCTTCTTTCTTCTGGATTTCTGCTGTCTCACTCAGTCATTGATCAGTGCCTCATTGGGTCCTTTATATCTCTCTCTCGCTGCCTCTTTCCTTTCTCTCAGTATATATAGGCTAACGTTGCTGGATTTAGAGTGGATTTGAAGCTTCCATATATATATATATATATATATATATATATATATATAAATGTATACACACACACCACTTTTTTTTCTAAGAAGAAATGTATTTAAATATGGAGGAGAGCATGATAAGGTCTTTTAAATGTGACATTCCAGGCCTGGTTTACTGCCTTAACTGAATCTATATAAAAACTCTCTTGTAACCTTTATTTTTACTGTATTGCTATGCTGACTGCTGAGGTAAGCAGTTAATTTTACTAGAAATGGAGTTCAGAATGTTAACAACCGGGTAGTTGTCCTTGAGAAACAAAAACAAAAGCTTGAAAGACTGGTCAAAATTGTTTCACAAAATTTTTTTTTTAGTTTAGTTTATCAAACAGTATTTTATTAACTTTTAGTCTCTTAACAACATGTAAACAAAGCATTAGAAGGATATCATAGCAAGGCAAAACTAGATATCTTCATATTAGAGCAAAGCCAAATTGTTTTAATCAGTTTTTACCAAATTACGGAGCAAAGTGAAGGAAAAATTTGAATGGCTGATCAAATCAGGTATAAATCTATGGGAGAGAACATTATATGGGTTTTCCAGGAGAGTAGTCACAATATTTTAATTTAGGATCTCAGTGTGATATAGCCTGACTTACTTTTTTATTTACATGTTTCAGACAGAGGGGTCAAAATTACAGTAGGTAAGGAATTTGTCTGAAGTAGTATTAGTGTCCAGGAAGGTTGGTGAGGTTCATAAGATGGAGCGTATCTGTGAGAATGTCATAACTAGAATTGCTGAAGCTGCTCTCAGAGTACTAGTATTCTTATTCAAGCTTTGACTGCTTTTGTACGTTTTATCAGAGACAGTTGTTATGGTCGGGATCATCGCTCTGCCGAAAAGAAAAAAACGTAATCGTGTTAGATGTGTTAGTATAAGTCCAGACAGCCACACTCATACTGTGACCATTTCAGCTGCAACAATGTCAGCTGAGTCACTGAGCCCTGAATTTGGCTACAGTGCAGAAAAGTAAAAATATAAATGTTCCATATACTTTTACTCACAAAGTTACACAAGATTAAAACACTGTTTTTATTTAATAGTTTTTTTATTTTATTTTAATAAGTAATACATAGATCTTGAAAGAAATACTGAGGTCAAAAGCATGTAAGTGTTTACTTCTGAAATTTTATTGAAAGTTTTATTATTGTTATAATCAGTTTACTGCTAGTGGATTCTATACAGTTCTCTTCAACTTTACTCAAAATGTGTTTACATAACAACACCCAGCTTGTTAAAAAGCCCAGCTTTGTCTGCAGTTTAAACGTAAACCTTGACAATATCAACCTTGTTAAACTAAAGTACTACTCAATTCTTGAATGATCACATAAAAAGCCAAAAGTGCATGCTTGTCATCGATCGCCACACACACACATTCTTGTACTTCCATCAAACTGAGGACATTGTATCGACTTCCAATAATTTCTGTAAAGATGCATTTATGCCTAATCCAGACATTTTCCACAGCCCTAACCACTACTAGTCTATTCCTAACCTTGACCAAAACTTATTTCACACCATACCTCTAAACCTAGTAGAGTGCAATAGAACTGCACAAAAAGTGACGACAGGAAAAAATGTACTAACTCCCCAAAATGGACCTCACTTTGTTGGTTAAAAACACATGACAGTCCTCACTCTGTAGCAGAAACAAGTACACGCATCACCACCATCACTCCAGTTTCTTCTGATCTGGCAACAGTTACAATAAAGAGCAGACAGAAGAGTGTTTTTGTGCTACTCAACCTTTTCCAGCACACAGAATAAACAACATCCTAGGTTCAAAAGAACTCCAGTTTATTCACTGGTGTTACTGGGATCACATCGTCATGTGTGATCAGTGCATGAGTGCGCCTGGCATCAGAGTTACCAAATAAACACGCAAATTTGCTTTTGGTCCCCTCCTTCTCTGTGCACTTTCACCAAACACAACTCACACCTTGTCTTACAACACCCTCACTCAGCACAAATGACAGTTTAGGTCAAAATGCAATAATTTTAAAGCAACAGTACAAGAGTTCACCATGTCACATCTGGCAACCCTGTCAACATGGGACATGGAAACTACAGCAGATCCATGTAAACATAATTTTTTCCCCCCTTTGTTTAATCCCCCAATAAACATTGACAAAACACTAACATTTCCAGAGACAGTTGTGTACATGAGATGTAAAAATGATTTTGGTAAAATTACAGTAATTTTTAAGCGACAGTACAATAGTCATTTCCTATTTGGCAACCCTGAATTGGGTATTTTGAATAACTTCCAGTAGATTTGCGCATTGTCACTTTTACTTAGACTCACTGTTATGAGAATATCTTCTGCAACTGAACTTTCAGTGAACTCTATAATTTTGCCACAGGGACACCACAAAATACGATAAACTTCACGAGCAGTTCACTAGTTCCAGACACATCCAATGAGTCTGACTCTCCATGATTTTCTAAACTGTTGAGACACAGAGGCAATGAATTAAAACTTTAGAAAGTGTTATCTTAAAGACTCATAGGAGAGTGTGGTGAGGCTACATGCACAGTGCCTACCTCATAGCATGACAGCTATTTTGTACCCTCTTAATTGTGGACTGCATCACCCTGAATTATAGCCTTTTACTTCTGAGGTCATGTGTTGGAAATAGGCCCGGGGATGACAGTGACAGGACAGAAATGAGACAGAGACTAATAGAAAAGATTTAACTCACTGAAAAGTGGGATCAGATTTATGTTGAAAATAGAGAGGATATCAGGGGAAGAAGCTATGTTTGCATAGTACGTAATCCAGGGGAGCACAGCTCAGCTCACGTAATATCTCTTCTATACAGGCAACACAAGCATCCAACAAGATTTTAAAGATAACATTGTGTATGTGTTTAAATGCATTGTATCATACTTTGCACCTCTGAATCTGCACTGTTACTGTTTCATTTTGTGTGTTTCACTGCTCCGTGTGTGAGGCATTTCTGTGTGTTCTGTGACAACATCTAAACAGAAAACTATTTCCCATATCTGTGGCCAGCCAGGAGCTTTGCTGAAGGACAAGGGCAGGGCAAGTGGGAGGTCGGATGTATGGTTGCTTCGCTGCCCCCTTAGCACTGAATTTTGGCAGCTCATCAAAGGCGAGCAGATAAGACCTCACACATGCTTCATGTTTGGTGAACTGGCAGTAAGCTGTTCAGGGACAGATGTTGTGTCCTGATGGGAAGACTGGACATCAGCCTTTTTTTATCTTTTGTCATCCTCCATTTCTCACGGCAGAATGCTGATTCACATTGGAGTAGGAGCATCTAATTTGTGTGACTAATGTATATTTCTTCCTTCTCTCTCCTCATCAGCCTCTTTTTTAAATGCAAACAAGTATCGCATGACAAAACAAATTAGGCTCTGCCAATAAAAGCAAGGTTAAATCAGACACATTAGAAACAGAAAATGGGCACCTACCCTTCTGTCATCACAATTAATGACTTTAATTACTAACTTCTAATTGTGAATGTGTAGAGTAATTTATTTTGTGACAAATACTAAACTTAAAGTAATATCACTGCATATGAGAAAACTGGCTTTATCATATTTCACTTGTTCTCACAGCCTTTTGAATTTCATTTTCTACAATAGTCTTTCCATACATTTTGTTTTTCTTTAAATAACAAAAGTAACAAAATGGCCAGCCCTCTTTATGTTACTGTCATGTATTTCCTCTCTAATACTAATATTTTTACATTTCTTGTGATAATGCTTAACTAAGAATATGTTATTTTTGTGGTCGACTATCATCAATTGCGTTATTTCCTAGGGACAATTATTGGCACTCACACCTACAGGTAGGTACCAACTGGTACTTATATTATTGTAGTTTTGGGACCTAAGCTTAGTCCCCATAGAGGGAAATTCTATTGGTTGGTCAGGGGTGTTGGAGTAAGTTATGAATTGAGTGTAGGTTCGGTTTAGTGTTAGGTATGTACTGGTGAGGTCAGGTGTAGAGCAGGCATCACCAAATAGCAGATCTAGGTTCGGATCCGGACCGAGTGTTGGGTCTGTCCGGACCCATGCCCTTCCTGATAAATTCCCAAAACATATAAAATATTCATGGAGCATTTTTTTCCAGCGAAAGCCAAGCAGAAATGCAGTTAGGAGGTTTGGAAGTTACCTCTACTACTGTTATTACGGTAACAAGGTTGAGCCAATCAAATCTTTTGTTTACCCTGTGCGGCCAGTGCAGTGAGCTAACCTGAGCAGAGCAGAAGAGAAGAAGGCGACAGCATGGTTTGCTCCAAGATAAGAAAAGTTGATGCAGAAAACCGCTGTTTTAATGATGAATGGACAGAGAAATTTATGTTCATTCTTCCAGCAGGCAGTTCAAAACCTGTTTGTCTCATATGCTCTAAAATGGTTGCATTAATTAAAAGTGCCAATGTAAAAGGGCCACTATGAAACGAAGCACAGCTCTTTTGAGCAAAGTTATCCGCTGAAGTCCGAGCAGTGAGCACGCAAATTAACTGAACTGCAAGCCCAACATGACGGATCTACCCGACACATCACAAATACTTTTACAGCCCAGCAATGTGCAAACGAATGGTATCGTGGATTTTGGAGAAACATAAAAAATTATTTTGTTGCTTTTTCTGTTTGCACTTGTTTTTGTCCCTAATATAGCCACTTTTTTTCAAAAGATGTTAATTTGCACTTTAACTGAAAACCTTCATCTCTCTAGGTTTGCCCAGGCTTCAATATAAAAGAAAAAAGGGCTCTGTTTGCACTTCTAAAATGTACTTTGTTCTGAGGTTTCTGTTTTCTGAAAGAAAGGTTTTAAAATTATTTGCCTGGGATTACTTTTAAGTATGGTAAAATAAAAAGTTGTTTACTATAAAGTGCCATTTGTTAACAGTGAAAATATGAGCAAGACCATAAAAGACAAAAGTCAGACTTTTGTTCGGACTTTTTACTAGATGGAAAGTTTAGCAACTGGACCTCAGTGAATTTTAATTGAATACTCCTGGTTTAAAGTAATGGCTCAGGGTTACGCTGTAGAAGTTATTGGAAGTCAATTTATAGTCCCTCAAAAGATGGTAGTACCAAACCATGCATGAACAAACTTAGAGACATTAAAGATTTCCAAAAAACGATTGCAAAAGAAGAAACATGTTTACATGGTAGTGCTGTTATCACAATTACTGTTCAGACAAGCTTTCAAAAATGTATTATTATGCTAGGTGTATTTTAATGACACATATGAGCACAGACACCTCAGTCTCAAGCATGAAAGTACCATAGTTGCATCCCAAATAACGAGTACAAATACATTAGTTTGGACGGATAATATTTGTAGGAAGTGTGAAATGCATCACTGTTGACCCAAGAGATGGTGTAGAAAATGTAAAATTTGTGTTCACCTACAATAATAACTCTCCTTGCAGTACTGCTGATTCTTGGCAGATGCTCCTTTGTGCTTTGCTTTTAAACAATTGTTCTTCATACTGGACCCCTTAAATTCAGCCCCATCTGAAACTGTGTGAAAAGGGTCATGACTCCTTGTTTTTAACTGATGGAGATGATCACTATTAGCTCTTATAGATATATATTTTCTCAATGTTTAGTGGATAATGCAGTTTGTAAGAATCAGCCATTGCTTGTAGGTAGTGATTTGGAAGCCATGTATTGGCATATTTATGAGAAGTGGTAGCATACTATTAAACAAAATGATGACATGTAGTCATATTTGTGTGTCTTGTCCTTTGAGTTTATTAGTTTAATTAGTTATTGTCGTGTTTTCTGTATCTAGGGATTATTGTGTTTACAACATGTGTTATGTTTTTTGAGTTCACCTCTCCTCATTTTAGATTCTAGTGTTTTAATTGTTTGGTTTGACGTGCTATTCTTGTGTTTTACTTTATTGTGTTATTGCTGTTCAGCTCTCTGCCTTCCCTGTGTCATAAACTCTCAGTCGGTGTTCTTCCAGTCAGCCTTCCACGCCCACTTCACCTGATCCTCATTGTCTCTCCCGAGGTTTTGTCCTCTTATTAGCCCCTTGTGGTCTGATTTCCTTCTTTACGTTGTTTACTTTCTAGTTCCCTGAAATTAGTCATTTAGTTATTTTGTTACTTTTTGTGTTCGCTATTTATACCAAACATGACATACATCAAAATGCTAGTACTGTGTTCTGCTGCATACTCAGATTTCAAGCACTGTCCTACAGGCTGTTTTTGATGGAGGTTATCTGTTCTTTCATTTGAAAATATATAAAAAATATTGATTCTGTAGATCTGATATTAATATATAAGGTAAAAAAAAACAAATCATTAAAAAGAGGCCCATGGATCTTTTATTTTTACTTTTTTTTTTTTACAAACTCTCATCACTCTATATGATGGAGTCTAATCTCCATAAATATTGTTATTTCTCAGTGGAGCCGGGAAAATTGATTAGCTGCAGAGGAAAATGTCAAGGGCTTGGCTGGACATTGACAGACAAAAATGTCCTTGACATTATTATGATCTGGGTATCATCTGCTACAAAGTGGCCTTCAACCCATTTGAATCAAAGTACTAATTTGGACCAGCAATAGTTTTACAAGCCTGTCATTGTTTTGGTTTAGCCAGCAGTTATTGCTGTCTCTGTGACACTTAATTACATCCTAATTTGTAGTTTGAATTAATTGACCATTTTGTTCATTGCAACCTCTAAATATTATGATAAAGCTGCTGAGCAATTAAAACGAGCTGGGTTAAAGGCTGTAGTCTGCTTTCAGTGGAAAGGTTATGATGCTCTCGTGCAATCATTTACAAAAAATTGTAGGTCTAACCACAGCATATTCTGCCAAAATGGCAAAGTGAATGATATGAGTAAATGTACATCACTCACTAAAGATTTTGAATGGTGTTGTCAACCTAAAATGGTTATATTGTCCTTCTGAATTTGAATGGATTTCACAATAAGATCACTAACTTGCAACAACCAGTCTGTTGGATTATTGGTAAATTACATATTAATGGTTTTGCTGTAAATTTTGGATGTTTTGTCCCAGCTGCTGATTTGAACATTTATTAAGTGGTGATGACTGATTATCAAGCTTAAAACCTACTTTCAATTTCTTGTCTCACATATAAAATAAACCTTGATTTAGTTCATCAAGTTTGGCATTGTCTTTTTTTTTTTTAGAACTTTTGCAGTATATGATGCTTTGAACATTGTAAAAATAGCACTGATCGACTGATTGTCATAGAAGCAGCTCTCTAAATGCTAAAAACGGAACCAAAATAGGTTTTATTAACAAAACACATTCCAAATTATGTCAAGTGCTATTGTTATATCATGTTAAACCCACAGCAAACAGGTAATTCTCTCCATCCTGCGGGCTGCAGCGGCACACAGTGGCTGTGTCTCAATTCAGGGGCTGGGTCCTCATGAGTGCGCTTTTGTCGGCCGCATACGTCACTACCCGTGCCAAGTACTGTCCCAATTCGAAGGCTCCTCATCATGCGGCCGAGGAATGTGGCCAACAAACTCTCAAAATCCGAGGATGCATGAGAGTATCCTCACTGGCTGAGGCTATCCCAGGATTTATTGCGCGGGCAGCAAAATAAACAGAGAAACAAAGATGGTGGGGTTTTTATTTTTTTAACGAATCGGCGTAGTTTGGAAATTCACCACGGACCAAATTTGTTTTTAAAAGTAACTTTAGCAGCATAGCTGTTGAAATTTATGTTGCAATAAGATGTTGAATAAAAAAATGCAACTACAGTGCTGATACTGGAGCTAAATTTATTTATTTATTTTTGGTATTTATCGACATGTAACGTTTTAACTGTGAAGTTATTCTTCCAGTAAAAAGACTGGTATGAAACTGATCACTAGGGTAACAGGGTAGCGCGTGGTCACGCAAACTCACGTAAAGCCGACGTCAGGCGAAGGGTAGACCGTCTCATTTCACA
>JARVJO010000164.1:27835936-27853126 GCA_031762555.1 Cynodonichthys magdalenae | reverse complement strand
GATCAGCACTCGACAGTGCAACCTAGGTGGAGTAGTCGAACACAGATCCACTGATCCTTCAACACAGAGCATCTTCAAAAGACAAGTTGATAAAATACATTTTAAAAATGTGTATTGTTCGATACAGAAACATGTATTGTTACACATATAATTTTTTATCCGTTGCACCCCTAATATATATATATATATATATATATATATATATATATATATATATATGTACAGTATATATATATATATATAGTCCACAGACAATTTTAGACTTTAATAGAGATATAACCTTTGAATTTGAAAAGTTCAAAATTGACATTCTTCCCAGCAAGAGCAGGCTAACAATATGATTACTCAGTGAAAATAACTAAAATTGAGCAAAGTTTTGCAAAATGTCAGGTAAATGTCAGGAATGATTTCTGCAGGGCTTGTCTCTATTTGCAAACCATTTATATTCACAGTGTGAAACTAAAATTGTAATAAAGTTCTTCCTAAACACAGCTGAGACTCTGGTGTTGTGTCAACACTGCTGCTAATAGGTCCTTTATAAGAGTCACCTGTGAGGTTTGTCTATTTCAAAACTGGATGTGTTGTATCCTGAAAAGTAAGGTATATTTTCAGGTACATTAATAGTATTTAATCTCTAAGCAAAATGAGAAAGCAATTTTGTTGACTTTCCAGAACCAGCAGTCTGACAGACTTCAGAGTTGTGCAGTGTTGGGTTTGACTAAGCAGGTCACCTTGAGCTCAAAACAAAAAGAAAACTGAATATAAATTTCATTACCAGCGTTTTATGCTCTGCTTGTCCATAGGAAATATGTGTTATTTCCTTGTTGGGTTCAAAACTAAAATTAATTAATTTTCAATTTCTCTGACCATAATTTAAAGTGTCTGTCTTTCAAGTAAAGGTGCTTTATTTGTCATGAATGCATGTTCCCATACAAGGACGAAATTTGTGCTCTGCATTTGATCCATCACATGCAAGTGGAGTAGCAGGCAGCTATGTGAGCACCCGGGGAGCAGTTAGGGGTTAGATGTCTTGCTCAAGGACACCACAACATGTGGGCATGGCGGGGAGTCAAACCTGTGACTTTCTGGTCTGAAGTCGGCTGCTCTACCATTTCACCACAGCCGCCCTCTGTGTAAATCTAACTTTAAAAGCTTTTTGGGAAGATAATAAAGCTTAGATTATGTTTTTTTTTTTTTTCTTACTGTCATTAGTCTCCAAACAGATACACAAAAAAATCAGTTTGTCATGACAATAGCTTCAAAGATTTTGATCGATGTTTCTGTTAATCCTGCCTCTTGTGATTCCCTGTTTTTTTTATTTATTTTCCCTCTTGAGCTGTATTGTTAAGATTCGGTTTCTCCAGTCAGCCTGCATGTTCAGCTCAACCCAGCCATCTGCCTGCCTGTCCATTCTCATCTGCAGCTACGCTCGCCTACTCACCCTCTCCACTGACCACACTCACCTCCAAACCCCAGCCTTCCTGCTCACTCTGCTGTCACTCCATGCTCCATTCCCCTCGCAGCTCAGCCTGTGGATCACACACTCGCCTCTCCCCAAAGACGGTTCACTGTTGCTCTGCCTTCATTCTCTATTCAGTGATCTCCAGCTCCTTCCCCTGGTGTCAGACATCATTTACTCTCTCAAACTAAAGCTTGACAATAAACGATTTCAATTCTTCTTGTATTTGGGCCATTTTGTTGTTTAATCAAATAAATGGAAACCATTTTGTGTATTTTTTGATTACATTCCTAACAGGAGAGTGTTACTCTTTTTTTTCTTCTTTTTTCCTAAAAATGTGAATACATGTGAGTAGATTTTATTCTGAACTCATAATGCCTTTCACACCAGTGATGGTACTAACTTTGACAGAAGCTCATTGATCATGCAGCACTAGGCCACATGCCAGTGGATTTAAACATTGATTGTTAGAAGCATTTCAGCAAATGATAAATGTTGTCAATTTCCGTTAAAGGCAGATTTTTTCAAATCCATCAATTACTCTTTTCATTATGAAATATTAATAATTAAATGTACTTTATTAGTGTTTGATGATCTCTACATTTGCTACACCACATTTTCACAAAATAACATAAATGAGAAGCTGTATCTTGTGTGTCTTTCCTCAGTTGCATGAAACCTTTTAAATACATTCCCTGTTTTGTTTTAGAGAAACATAAAGTTTTTGACTGATTGTCAAGCTCATCAAATCAGATCTGCAAAGCTTTTCCAATTATTTGACTTTACTTTGGTGTGTACTTTGGCTTTTAGCACTGAACTCCAGCAAATATAAAACAAACTGAGGGAAATTTAACCTAAGCAAGTACATGAAGCCAACACTCGTCTTAGCAGAATGATTCACTTGTTTTGTGGCTGTGAATAAAACATCATTAAATGCTGTTCATGCATACCGTGGAGATCAAAGTGCAGATGCACAAACATGCAGCTGTTTACATGTTAAATGAAAGGTGTTGTATATTTTAATTAGAAATAAGACTTTGTGGTAAGCGCATTATGCAGTTTTTATGAAACTGCAGAGTTGACCTTCAGCTGAGAAGCGAAGGTCGGTTGGAGCTGTTCCACAGAACCTTGTCGGAGTCACGCCTGTTGTCTGATTGCTCCCAGTAGATTTACTTTGTTGACTCATTTGACTTTGTCTTGTGTGGCTACTGCTTGCAATAACGGAACAAATGGTTGTAATGTCATTGGGAGGTGATGAAGCTAAGCTAGGTGAGTCACTTCATCTATCCTCTGTCACAGACAACAAGTGAATTGCATGATGGATTTAGCAGATGGCACAGATATCTAACAACAAGTATTATAAATGATGGCAGGAGAAAAGTTGACCTACCTGAAACTACGGGGGCAGTAAAAGCAAAAATATAAAAGATCAGCTAGGTTACAAACAAAATAAGATTTTTTTTAATGTGACTTTTTAATACTAGTCACTTTTGGATAATGAATGATGTGATTTAGTGAGCGGTTTTATTTTTAGTTTATCTTATTTGACTTCATTTATTTGTGGTGGTGTGTTCTTGATTTGCTCATCATACACGTCAAAATCAGTTTTTCTGTACAATATGAATGAGTGGTGACAAAATACGCTGTTTTGCATAACAAGCAGTTTGTCTTTGAAGGTCCGGCCAGATGCCCTGAAGAAACATGAGGTCAAGCAGACTGATCAGAGCTTGAGAAGATCTTCAGTGACAGCACATCAGTACCAGCTACTCCTCTGACAACCCCCCTCATTACCACTGTCACTCTCTAAATGTGCAGACATGCATGCAAGGCAACACAGACAAGCATTCACACACAAAATGCACATACACACACTAAGCAAGTTGTTCTTTATAGAGAATGACTATGTAGGGCAGCCTCCCTCACTGTGCACAACAGTGACATTGACACACAGTAACACAGGAGAGAATTCATTTTCTCACAGGGCTGGTTGAGGATTTACATTAATCCTGGGAGCTCCATAGGGCAAACCATGCCGATGTGCAGTCCTGAGGAGAGCAAAGGTGTGAATGTTGTGTACTCTGTACCTGTTTGACATTCTCTTAAATCTTAGCTTCCACCTAATGAATTATGTGCCAGAGCTGTACAATTCATGTTAAGACATAAAAATCTACATTTTGCAAGAATCTGAAAGGGAAAAAGAATAACATAACCTGATTTGTTTCCTTGAATTGCAAAAAAGATTGACACTGTTCTATACTTTTGAAGTAGCCTTGTTATTAAAGCAGGGCTAGTATTTTATTTTTGTTAAATAATTTTGTATTTATTTTTTCTAGTGATAACATCACCTAAGTATAAAAATAATATTGTGGTTGTGACATCAGTCTACAGTACAAATCAATCTACAAAAGTGCTGGGTGGTACCCAAATTTTATATCACTGTATTTTCAACAATTATCTCAGTGTCACGGTATTTGACTGTATTTTCTTTTTTCTCACAGCTCAGCTGATACTAAAATGTACAAACACTGCTTATTGATTAGCAAACCACTCAGCTGAAGTTACTCTTTTTCTGCAACACAGAAACTATTTATTGACTTTTTTCTTTTTGTTTATGTCTGTGTTACTGTTTCCCTCCTCTACATGTCTTTTCTTCTTTGCCTGGTTGTAGACAGTAGTCACGCATTTTGGTAATCATAAAAGAGGAGGGTTGAGCAAAGATCATTATTGTTTCTATCATTTTGTGTTGTTTAATAAAGCTTAACGGGATGACTCAGCCTCTGTGTACCCGTAAATTCAGCCCCAGAACAAAACCTCTCCCCCCTGGATGTCCCCTAGGCTTTTTACAATAGTAGCACATTAATGTCTCCATTCATCGGGAAAATTTACATTTTGCATAAAATCCATCGGTGCACATTACTGAAGAGTTGTGTACTACATTCAGCAATGGCAAAAACGGGAGAGTTTTTTTAACGTCAGTCAATTTAAGCAGCGGAATCGCCACCCGCAGCCAGTTATGAAGAAGGCTGCTCCAACAATAACAGTAGTTTGCTAATGTGCATAGTGGTGCTGCAAGGAAGTGTCCCCCATGAAACAGTTCACTGGTGGGTGCAACGTAACGTGTTCAGGCTATTCAAACCAGTATGTTGGTATTCAGAAAATTCATATCATATCAAAAATTAAAATTTGTTTTCGGTATGAACCGGTATACCAATCCAGTACTAATCTGCAAACAAAAATATTTTGTGGTAAAAGTTATTTTCATAATTTATCCGCCTTTTGGGTAGAGAATCAGGGGTACATGTCTCATTCAGAGGACGTCTTTAGCAGCTTTAGACTTTTAGTGAGTGAGGTACATACTGAAACCAGGTAAGTTCAGATGTTCTTTGGATTACTAACAATAACAAATGAGGTACAGCCAAAATGGTGGAGGCAGAATGGCATGCCCCCAACCCTCGTAAATAACACTCCCGGACAAGCCCCCAATTTAAGTTTTTGTAAGAAACAATAAACTAAGTTGTTTAATTAAAGAAATAGGTTAAAAAAATCAACCATGTCAAGGAATAACTTAACAAACAAATCAAACTAAGCTAAACTAACCAAACTAAACTAAGAAAAAAAAAAGCCCCAGGAAACCAAGAGAGAGACAGGAGGGTTAGGCCCAATAACACCCTCTCCCCTGAAACACCTCAGTATTTATATGGCTGAAGAAAATGTTTTCAATCAGTGGGACTGCTGCACTCCAACCAATGGATCCACTCCTGCTGCAGCAGCTCAACAAATTGTCACCTGACAGGGTCGTCACTGTAGCAAACTCAGTTAACAACTACTGATAACCTTAATGCAAATGCAACTGACCTGAAAGTGACAATCATAACTAAGGTGGGTGTAGCGCCCAGCGTTTACACCCTTTACTACAGCTAAGAAGACACGTACCATCTGGCATCACAGTGGCAGCCATCCAAAACAGAATCTGATTTCAACAGGGAACCTGAAAACAACTCTAACACAATTCATGCAGATTAAAGATAAATAAAATAAACAAATATTTAAATGATAGAAATCTAGCTGTTTTCTATTAATACACCCAGAGCATTTATTAACAGATGGGACACACCAAAGGCTTGAGACCCAAGATTGTTAGCTGCTCAAACTTGTATTCACACAACATGTCAGACATTATAGTGAACATAATGGCAGGCACATGGCTCAATTCATGGATGAAACCTAGAAGAAAACAGGAAGTGAAGAGTAAAGAGGAGCAAAGCTCCAGGTAGTGGTCGATAAATGCGTCACAGGAGACTGTAAGGGGAGGCATAAATCTATGCACTGCCTGTATTGACTAAAAGAAAGCATATACCTCAGTGCTTGGAACTCTTCAGCATAAACGAAAGGTTGACCCAAAGACCTTTCATAGAGAATTTATTAGAGATGTGGGAAAACAGCTGAAGACCAATGAGAGACGGATCTGGAAGCCAATTCAGAGCCAGTTGCCAAAGATACCATCAAGTGCAGCACATACTGAACAAATTGATGAACAATCTTTAATAGTAATTTGCACAGGCTTTGAACCCCTAAAGACCAATAATAAACCATCTCCTTCACGTGGATAGTACATAGATGTATGCCAAGAATGAACAAGACATTGACTTGAAGCACATATCCACCTCACAAGAATGTGCAGCAATAACATTTAAATGCCATTTAAGTGCAATTAATTAATAATAAAACATAGGCAATTATCACAACTGAATGGATGGAACTACTGAAAGCCAGCCTCAGCTCAGTGCCTAAAAAAGCAACAAAATGTAAAAGAGAAAGAAGTTTGTGTATAAAAATCTGTGTCAACACCCAACCTTTATTTATAATGTCATAGCAAATGCCAACTACCACTTGCAAGCCATATGAAGGTGTGTTCAAGAAGATCAGCCTTCCTTAAAATAGCACTATATAATTTATGGTCAATATTATCATATGCATAGAATACATTTTCATCAAGGGAGTGAGAGTGGGTCTTTTTTTAGCTAATTCTACATATTCCAAATGCCTATAGGTAGACATTAAACTTGAAATGACATTCAAGCACTGCTTGTTTACATAACCTTGGAATATCATCAAGTAAACACTGCAAAAAAAGTGTTTTTATATTACCCTTAACTGCATGCTAAGAGAAGACATACAGTATATGTGAGCATCCATTTGATGGTGATTTGTTTCTACAGCACATTTACCAGTGTAGACCAGGTCACTGTTCATTGATTTATATTCTGACAAATACACCAGAATTGAAATGAAATGGCTTGAAAATGTTCAGTCATGAGAATCAAAAGACAAAGAAAGATGCATTTTCTTTGTTTGACTGCTTTAGTGGTTTTAATGTGGACTTTTGCGTTGGCTTTATGTGGGTAGTGGGTGTGAGTGTGCTTCAAAGCAGCACCATAAAAAGCTGTAGAAGTGAGTTACAAATACTTAAAACAGTCAAGCATCAACATGTGGAAAACATCAGGGCATATAAGGAAAACTCTCACTTTAATACTATTCAGTTTTATAGTCGTGTCAGTTTAAAATTTTGCAAGATTGCTTAGTATAAATTTTATTTGCAACATTTTGAATGAAGTAAATATATTGTTAGATGTGGATATAATATAGGTGTTTATGTCGTTTTATGCAGGAGTACAAGCCTAATAACACTTTGCGCAGCTGTCCTTCGAGATTCTCCTGCTCTCCTTCATCAATAACAATCCCATATAGGCCAGCTTACAGAACAACAGCAACAAATTAGATTCGTACAAAGCACAGCATAGATCATTAAAGATTTGGCACAGCTAAAGCATTGGGGGACATCTCTCTAAAGGCCATTATTTAACCATCTGACTCTAAAGAAGGACATTGTTTATATTGGGTTAAAGAGGATCCTTTTTTAATCAGGTGTTTAATCAAACTTCATGATTGAGGTGACAATAGTTTATTTTCCATTTGCATATGTGACTTTATATATAGTTAGCAAATTGTTATGCAGATCTCTGTTCTTATGGGGCAAAAAAAACGTATAAGAGGAAGGGAGGGCTGTGATGCATAAGGATAGATGAATGGGATAAGAATTGGGACTTAGAGAAAAGGAAGGATGTAGTCATCTAAAAACATATGTCGTGGCTTGCCCCCCCCATTCCAGATTCACTGGTTTTTGCCACACTACAGGTTTGGAGAAAAAAGATTGCAGGCTTTAAGTTGTTTGTTTGTTGTGTGATCTGTGATGTCAGAGCGATTGTTCAGAGCTTGCAGGAATCAGAGGTACACAAAGCATCAAAGCTCCTTCTAGCAGCAAATACAACAGGCATTTTCCAACCAATGACTACTAATTTGACCCTTGATCTGAGAGTGGCTATAGTTTCTGTCTTTGGTTTGATGTAAATTTTGCTAAAATTGAAGTACTAATAGGCACAATCTGAAATTCTTATAATTATTAATGAAAAAAAAACAAGTTGATGTTTTCATACAGTATTTGAAGCGGTGTCTGCAAAACAAATTGGTGGTACTAATACAGTGCAACTTATAAAGGACTTATTCACAACGTGAATGAGGCATCATTAATGAAGCACAGTCATGCAAGATGATATGTAGAACACAGTTGTAATGTCAAACATTTTTAATATAATGCATAAAGAAAAATAAGTAATTTTCTTTTATTTAAAAGTTGTTTTAAACATATGTATATCCTATTATAATAAAATAGAAAAAAATCTTTTGACAGAGCCAAAATCAGTCATAAAAAAAATAAAAATGCAAGATTAATTAACTTTTAGACATGAGTATTTTAAATAAGGAATTATTTGAAAAAACTATTAGTCACCACAATCATTGGTTTTGGTTCTTTCTAAAACCCTAATCTCAAAAGTGTTAAGAAGCTTGTAAATACTTGTAAAAAGCTTGTAAAAATGTAAAAGACAGAAAGAAAGCACTACTAAGAATAATGTATTTTTTAAAGATTATCAAGAATTTCAATTTATATAAATTAAAGAGATTATGGCAAACTGAGAACAAACACTTGGCAAAACAGAAACATGAGCATAAAGTTTTGTCTATTGTGATACATAAGAAAAGTATGTAGATGGTTCCTTTGGGATTTTTCTAGAGCATCATAAATGTTTCATAGTAGAGGCCATTAATTTTTCTTTTGGAAACGAGCAGGATAAAGTACTGTTCCTATAAAAGACATAGCTCTGAGAAATGCTTGACCTTTGGCCTCAATTCCTTTTAAAATGCATGGAAGTAGAAAGTTAGAGAACCTACTCAGACAGAAAGCAACTTATTCCCTGCACTACTCCTTTATGAGCAGTGGCACAAATGCTATCCGTGTATTAATTTACTTCAGTAATTGAAAATGAAACTGACAAATATATGAGGATTGAAATCTTCCAGATGCATTAAGTGAGGACATAGGTGGTATGAGGGTTTGTCTCTGTCCTGTTATTACCACACTAGTATACCCTTCAAGATGAGGGCGAAGCGAAACTGCATTACAGTGACTGTGGTGCAAGGGAGCTGAGCAATACTTCAATGCAAATGTCTAAAGCCAAATAATCCCCAGGAAACATTCACCTAAGTCGAGTGTCCTTGAAAACCCATTGAATCTTAGCCACTGTGTGCAGCAGAATTGCTTATTATGGGATTACTCAGATATTTTAGTGAAACTAAAAAGAAATAATGCACATTTAGAGTCTGTTTCAAAGAAACAGTTGGAGCAATTACTTTATATCTGCACTAAAAGTTGAAATATGCACAGAACAGATTAAACTGAATATGTAAAAAAGCTTACCTACTTGTCATGCAAATGCTGAATCATAGATGTTCAGTTTTTGTTTTTTAACTTTAATTACTTGTGTGATTCTCAACAATGCAGCATCTGTAGTAGAGTAAATAGAGTGCAGTTTTAAGAAAGAGGAATCAAGAGAACAACCTGCTTTAGCAGGTGGAGCCAAATTACTAAAGAAGCAATTCTGAAAAGAGTAGTTTAGGCTTTTATATATAAATATAAGCATGAAAATACCCAGAGCGAAGACAGTAATGGCATTGGAAAAGTGCAAATTGCCTGAGGAGAGAATCTGTCTTTTCTAAGAGGTGGAAACATATGCCAAGAAGGCTAAAAAGGGTCAGTAAACAAACACTGAATGTACAATATATTACAGCAGTTACTGTAAACCAAAATGTTGTGACAACAAATTAGAAACTTTAACATAAAGAGCACTGGTAACACATCCATCTGTCATGTTGAGAGGCATATTGAGAGTCATTTTTAGAAATTTGTTGGGCTTGTAAATCTTTGCATATCACATTACAGCTGAGTTGTAGCTACTTAGCAGCAAATCCTGACAGCCAGGATACACCATGTAACTGCTGGAATAGATTTACAACCACTGTTATCTACATGTGTTCACAAACTATACGGTCAGTAAATTACATGGGGTTAAAAATGTAACTTCAGACAAACTATAGCAGAGACAATAAAAAACGGAATACATAACAATGAGTAAAAGTGGAGGATTAGTCATTGTAAAAATAATTGAATAGGCACCAACCTCAACTCTTTGATGTTAATTTCTACAGCTAAATGAAAGATGAGTTGATTGTTGAAATGATTAGTGTTTTCAATTCACCATGTCTGCTAACAGTGCTGTAGTTATTTGTAGAAGTGACTGAATGTCATTTCACTACAACAATGGCAGTAAAAGAAAATGTTGAAATTTATTCAGTAAAAGGAGGTCTGTAATGTGACTTTTTGAAAAATCAATTAAGCTTTCCATTTCACTAATCTATTCCTGGGGTTAAAGTAAAACAGCTAGGCTATCTATATTGAACAATTTCATTTCGCTTCATGTTTTAGGCGTGTAAGAGGAGACCCTGGGGACGATGCAGGACAGGCTGGAGAAACTGTGGCCACCTCCACACTGAAGGCTTCAGTGTATTTTACTGTATTTTATACTCTTGTCTAATTTTTTTTGCATGGTTTTCCATATTATAATTTAAATGCAACCTCTATCAGTCTATGTGAACAGTTTATAGCCCAGAAATGACCATTGTACACAGGAGACATGTCACCACACACAGCTCACTTTTTTACAGATGAAGGATAAACATGTTAGCATGTGTGCATCCATTCTGAAGTTGCAGTGCAATCCGAGCTGTATACATTATTATCAGCTTGTTTTGTACAATGTTTACATTTGATTCCAGTATTTTCTGCTTGCTGTAACAAAAGCTTGCACTTTTGGAAAGGGCGCAATGTACTGAAAGTGGAAAACTAAAAACACCTTCAAATTGTCCTCTGTCTCTTTAAGAACCTACTACCATTATCAACACTCTTACTTCAGCATGTTTTCAAACAATGCTTGGAGGTAGGGGTGCTCTGTGTGGCGGGAGCTTGGCTGCAGACTGAGCTCCAGGGATGAGCAAGGTACAATAAGTTTTGAACCAGCAAGGGTTTAGGCAGCTCCACATGCCTACCACAGGAGATTCAAGGATTTCTCAAACATGCATCAATGAGTCAAAGCAACACTCTGGGTATGTTTTTGATGAGGCTCCACTCCAGCTCGACCTCCACAGTAAAAAATAACCCATTAAAATCAATGAGAGCATTTACACTGGATGGTGGTGTGCGCACATCGATCTGCCAAATTTAGATTCAATCCTAATTTTGCTGGATGGCAGAGCAAATGCGAAATCAATCTACAAAGATCATGCTGTACCAACAGGAAAATGAACAAGCACAATATTCATATTTTCAAAATAATTCACCAAAGACAGATTTTATTTTGTCCAAATTTATACACAAACATTGTCAAAATTACTCATTCTGTTTAGGAAGAAAATGGCATGGCAATGCTGTTGACATACATTTGGCTCTAAATTCCACGTTTTTTAACCAATCAGCATGAAATTTGCTATGGTTCTAATCCACCCCACTACAGGAATACGGTCCAATTTGTGGAGGGCATTGCCTAATTAGACATCACCCCTTTGACATACGGTTGGCTCTAAATCCCAAATACATCATCCGATTCTAAAACAAATTTGTGTGCATCATAAGGGAGACCTGTTCAACATGTTTGTGTAGTAGTTTGACAAGATCAGTTTAGCCCCCCGTCCGGTTGTTGGTCCATTATTCTATTCACTTTATGAGTTTTTTTAAATAATGAAAGCCTGCAATGATTTCAACAAAACTGCTAACAGTTGGTAACTACTGAATGGCAAAGGGGACAGCAACGGTTGGCGTCAAGTTCTATCTTGTTTTTAGTTTTATTTTAATTATATAGTTACAAGTCTCTCTTGTCAATGAGATTACCTGTCTCAATGAAATAACCTGCAGTAAATAAAAGCAAGTCACTTTTTCAAAATTATTTCTATATATAGTTTTATATATATACATGTTTTTTTGTTGGGGGGACTTGGCAGGCCACACGGGAGTCATTCTGCGGGCCTTGAGTTTGACACTTTTGATCTAGTGTGTACAATTTAATGTTGCTTTTTGATTACTTCTTTTTTGTCAGATGTCCAAACAAAATGTTTTTTATGCTTAGTTTTTTCCAGTTAACAAAAAACACACAGCAACACATGGAAGCTCTTTGCATGTCTACTCCCTGTAGTGACAAAGTACACAGATGCTACCTGTGGTAACATATAGGTGCAGCCATGCAGACTTTTCTCTATATTTGACCAAAAGGAACACAGGATTTTTTGTTAATTTGATTGGAAACTGAAAATAAGGGATTGGAATATCCTACTGTTGATGGTTAGGACAAAACCAAGCTAGGATTATGGTGGGAAAAAAAAAGTCCAGCTGTAATTGTGACACAGCATGTGGAGAATGGTTTGTGACAAACTTTAGCTGTGATCAGTGGTTAAAGACTAAAACAACACAAATGAAAGCCTTCATGAAGTTTGTTTACATGGTCAGTATTATGACATGTGTCATTCATTGACCTACCCATTTCTTTTTATTATTTCATTGCAAAGACTGTTGACTCTAAAGGAGTTCATCACAGGTATTGTGATCCCTAGATGCATCTACATATCAGAGGTGTTATAGTAACAGAAACACTCAGTATTACGCAGGTGCTTTTTACAAAAGGTTAAACTTTGTTACATTTTTCTCACATTGACTATATAGAAAAGGACATCAGTGATTTGCATGCAGGTTTAAACACTCATTCAATATGAATTGTTTTTATTTCCAAAGTGTTCCCTTTAAACGTTTTCCTCCTTTCTTTCTCCTTGAGAACTGCTGTGGCTGCACTCTTCTGCAACAACAGCAGCTTATTGGGATCCATCCCGAGTCTTTAACGATGTTAGGCTACAATGTCCATGAAAGCTGATTTTCCAATGTGCACATATTAAACTTTCATCACATTACAAAAAAGATCAGACAGAACCAGTAATAAATTCATGCACTCCATCGAAGCTTAGGGATAACATGAAAGCCTAAGTAAGGTGTGCTATTTGAGCAAAGTAGATTTGCTCAACTGAACACGATTCTGTAAAATTACTTATTCGCCACATCCTACCCAATGACACTCTCTTGCAGTCATAAACACATCCGGACACTAATTGGAAAGACTATCTCTGCAGGAATTTTAATTTTCTTTCACTACTTAAGACATCACACTGCAGGATACTGAAACGAGTCTTATACAATTATTCTTCATGCATATTCCTCTGTGTACAGAGATCTCTCAGATTTCCATCTAACTTTCCATAGACTGGAGAGTTTTTATTAAATTCTCCTCCCTTGAAATCCAATTACAGGGTCTATGAAACTGTTGACTGATCATAGCAGGCTGGACTTCCCGCTAATTGTTTTCATTTTGTTTAACAATTTTATGACCATTTCTATCTTGTAAAGTTAAGAAATCAAATCGAGCTGGTTTTCTTTTGTGTCAGTTAGACCACGGCACTGTGGCAGGTTGCCCCCCAAAAAAGAAATAAACCAAGAGTCACATTCAAAAACTGTGCAGTCATTTTACCACTTTGTTACGCCTTATCAGGTTAGATTAGTTTTGCTTCAAAAATCCAAATACCTGAAGTGATTTTTGGACCATGTGTTGCCCTGCATCAAAGTCTAGATAAGGGGCAACACACACACACCCACACACACACAGTCACTTAAAACCATCTACATCCTCTGTGATAATGATGCATGCATGTGTAAAGCAAATGTTACAGGAAAAAAAAGCTTTGTTTACTCAGTCCAAATCTGTATTTGTTCTCAATAAATTTTTTATAGTTTAGTTTTTACAACACAACAATACAAACTGTATTTAAAGGAGAAATGTGTAGAATTAATAGACATCTAGAAGTGAAGTTGCCAGCTTGATTGGGTGAATATGTTTACTAACTTTCCAAGCTAGCAGGACATCCTTTACAAACGTTTTATTTGTCTGGAGTTACAGTTTTATTGTTTTATTTTAATTTTTGGAGATAAACTTTAGTATCTAGCAAACTGGAATTCCGCAATGTGTTTTAAAAAAACACAAGTGGATGGGAAGTTATTACTTACAACTGTTAAAAAACTGATCAGGTTTGGCACATGCAGAAATATGGAGGACCAAAACTAGCGTAATTAAAAATAAGAGCAGAAAAGTATCAATGGCTAAATAAATAAGTAAATTCACTTAAAATTCACCAATTAACTTTGAAATGGAGAACCTTACCTTATGTTTTATCATTTAAATGACCTTCATATTTATTTAAAAAACAATATGTTCTTTGTTTTTCCTTACACTTGTAGATGCATTTATGTCTCCTAAATATATTATTAATAATATTATTATTATTATTCTATTTTCCATGTATTGTTTTTGCATTGCATTTATGCAAATAAGGTGGGCTGTCTTTCTTGGGTCAGCTTCTCTCCTATTGATCAACAGACAGGAAGCAGCAGGATCCATGTGCAGATCTATCGCGCACGTGTGTGCTGCCTCAGTGTAGCTTAAAGTTAAAATTTTAGATTAAAACAAATACAAGGAGGAAAATCACCAGTGAGTCAGTGTTTTTAAAGTTGTTCAGCTTTGGTGGCCATCTTGAAGGGGGGTAAACTCAAAAATATATTTGGTTAATTTACACCGATGATTACTTTCTGGGAGCTGTGTAGTAATTATTGTCCTTTCACCTTTAGTGATGGAAAATAATTACTACATAGCTTGATGTGTTTACAATTTTAAGACTGGATGTGTGGTGTTGCTTTGGACTAATGGGTATATATTAAATTAACTTTGCATGTCTGCACAGTGGAGGGCTTAATATATCTTCAGGAGATCAGACATGTCCTGTACAAAGCAATATATTTGTTATTTCATCTTATCTAACGCTAATGCCTTTCAAAATGTTATAGAATACTGCCACAGTGTTCGCTTATCATGCCACCAGCACATTCTGCTGATTAATTAACAGGAGGTAGTGCATAAAGGAGCTTTTAAAACAGTTTTGTTTTAATTCATAAGTGTTGTGCACTGAAATTTTGAATAAAAAAATCAACTTTTTACCAAAAAAGAAAAGGAAAAAAATATTTTTATTAACTACTTTTCCAAAAACAAACAAACCAGAAAATAAATAAAATAAAACAAAACAAAAAAGTACTATTATATTGTATTGTGTTTATCCTATTTAAAGAACAGGTTTTCTTGTCTTGATTCTTATAATATCTAATTACAAACACCAGTTTAGGAAATATCTGAAGCACAGATGGTAACAGCCTCATAAACCTGCTGTTGTAAGATTGTTTAGCTGAATTTGGCTGCTTGTTGACAATGAATCAAAGGGAGATAAAGGACACCTACTGATGAGCATCATTTGTTCATTTATTTTGATTGTAACAATAAGCTTTACCTTTCATGCACAAATTACTTTAATGCTGTCAAAGTAGAGTCACATTATTTAAAAATGTAAACACTTAGCACAACTCATGCACACAATTTTATGATAGATGGATGGATGTGTATTGTACGTCCAGTCATAGACACTCAGTTTTTTCATGGTATATGTCTGTTGGCTCTCTTAAATCAGTTTGAAAATCATGTTGCTTAAATTCTTATCACAAAACTTTCTCAACAGCTGATTTATAATTATCTTTATTGGTGGACTACAACAAATATAAATGGAAAATGGGTCAAAAAACTGATTTTATTCACTGAGAAACATGCCATCTTGTTTTTGATCACAAAATGATTTTATTTTATTAGGATTAGCCACAGCCAGAAAATAAAAAAATAAAAACCTCCCATATGTACATCAAGCAGTCTTAAATCGTCTGTAAGGCAGCCCAGTAAACAGCAGTGCTGCCAGATGTTCTCAAGCAGAAGTACAAGCTTGGACAATCTGGACAAATTCCTTCAGTCCAAGACCAGCCAATCAGCTGCAATGATGGCTTAATTAGTGGAGTATGATTGGTTGGTTCCAAGTTATTTACCATGTCATGAACAAGCATTAATGTAAAGAAGCTTTACTCTTGACAGACAGGCTTAATGTAGGATAGTACACAGTGATGCCAAAATATAGAAGGAAGCTTAAGCTCATTTTTAGAAAAATGGCAGTCAGTGCTAAAAAGGAAATAAAAGACAGAAAACTGAATCCAGAGAATTTTTAATTATCATTTAAATGTATTTACTGCTGTGGCAGTGTTTAAGGTGTACTACTACTAGTACTACTACTAGTACTACTACTACTGTTCATGCCAACAAAAAGCTCACTTCTTTAACTGGGTTTGTCCATGTCTATGGTGATTCATTTACACACATGTAGAGAGGAATGCCACAACACTGACCCACTGTTGGAAACCAGTTAAGGCCAGTTTGGCCACACCTATGGAAAAGTACTGAAACACTGAAGATGTGCCCCAACGGGAGGGGCCAAGAGGACATAAAACTTTAGTGAAGACAAAAGAAGGGGGCTGTGTCTCAATTCGTGGGCTGAGTCCTCATGAGCACGTTGCCTCGCTGAGCCACATCTTCGCTGGGCCGGGTAGGCTGCTCAAATCTGCTGTGAAATGAGATGGTCTACCCTTCGCCGGACGTCAGCTTTACGTGTGTTTACGTGACCACGCGCTGCCCCGTTGCCATAGTGATCAGTTTAATATAAAACTCAAAATGCGTTGGGATGTGTATTTACATATCTTTTTACTGGAATAATAACATCACAGTTAAAATGTTTCATGGAAATAATAATAAAAAAAATATTAATTAATGGGGTTTAGCTCCAGTGTCAGCACTTCTTGTTGCATTTTTTATTCAACATCTTATTGCAGCATAGATTTCAACAGCTAAGTTGCTAAACTTACTTTTAAAAACAAATTCTTCGGTTTGTGGTGAATTTCCAAACTACACCGTGTCATGATCTGTGTCTTTTTGCTTTAACTTTCTAGTGTTTTTCTGTTCTCCTGTGTATCTCTACCCTGCTGTTTTGTCTCCAGCCCTGCCCATACCCACCTGTGTCTCCTCCAGGTGTTTCTTTTTTTTTTTTTTCCTTGCCACTTCAGTAGAAAACATAAATAAATACATAGGTGAATATTAGTTTCTTCATCAATAGTGACTTTTTTTTCTTTCCCCCCAATAGAAGACAAAAGTAAGAAAACTGAAATTTAAAGAAAGATTGAAAGATAGACAAGAAGACATGTGACATTTACAGAAAACACAAGACAACACAACGGATATCTGCCTCCACACCTGCAAAAGTAGACAAAGCAAAAT
>JARVJO010000164.1:27823508-27835836 GCA_031762555.1 Cynodonichthys magdalenae | reverse complement strand
AGCACTCCCCGACGCTGCTTGACGCCCGTTCACATAGACTTTGTATGTAAACTCGACGCTCTTGACGCTCAAAACGCATTTGGTGTGAACGCACCATTAGTCTTCACTGCTCCCTGTCGACGCACTTCGCGGCCTGTCGCCTTCAACCACTCTCCAGGCCTCACCGACTTCAGCCTCAGTGCTCGGCGCTTAGCCTTCACCGCTCCCCGCTGATGTATGTCGCGGCTCGCCACCTCCAGCCACTCTCCAGGCACTCTCCAAGCCTCACTGCCTTTAGCCTCAGTCCTCTGCGCTTAGCCTCCACCACTCCCCACCGATGCATTCTCCAGGCCTCACCGCCTTCAGCCTCAGTCCTCGGCAGTTAGCCTCCACTGCTCTCCGCCAATGCTATTAGACGTGGACTTTAATCCGTGTTGTAATTATTAAAACATCTGTGGCCAGTTGCCCTAAAACCCAGTCTTAACAAGGGCAAGCAAACAACTCAAAAACCCAAGGGACAAACTTTAAATACAAAGGAAACAGTTTATTTTGGACAACCTTAACAAGGGGCACAATAAAGCAGTTCTTTAGATAAAAATAAGCAAAAATAAAAATAATAAAAAAATAACTTTTTTTGAAAAAAAACTCTTGAAAAAAAACTCTTGAAAAAAAGTCACCAGGTCGAGGGCCACCCTTGGCACCGAGAGCCACTAGTTGAGCCTTACTCGTCCTGTCCTTTTGGGTTAAGGCAGTCTGTCCACAGCGTCCTCCTCCAACCAGGTCAGGGGCCACCTCTAGCACCGGGAGCCACTAGTCGAGCCTCACTCATCCTGTCCTTTTTTTTCAAGACGATCCATCCACAGCGTCCTCCTCGAACCCGCGCACAGCCAATCTTGTACTGCTTCGGACCTGCACCTCTCTCCTTGCGTGCCACGTCCTCTTCAGTTCGGGTCAGCTGCGAGAAAACAAAACAAGGAAACGCCAGCATTCGCGCACCACAACCCTGCTTTACGGCGTGTGCCCACACCAGCAATAACCGCCGATCACCTCAATTCCAGTTTAACGCTACTCACAGGCACTGTGCTGGACCGTCTGTCAGACTCCTGGCTCGGTGCCTGCCACGGGAATCCCACCCTCATTCTCAAACGTGTCCGTCCGCCTCTCTTCTCGCCAACAGTTTTTTTTCTGTCCTTTTGTTCTCCTGTCGCTTCCTCTCCACTGCCGTTCATCAGGCTCAAGGACACCTGTGTCAGGAGCAAATTACTGTGCCCCGCCTCCTTATTGCACAGCCAGGCTAATTCCAAATGTCTTTTTTTTTTTAAGTCCCAAATAAAACTACAACACATTAAACATGCAACAAAAAAAACTGCAATAATGTAGACATGCAAAAAAAAAAAAAAAAACACAATAATATACACATGCAAAAAAAATGAAAAAAAACATACAATCAAAATACAAAGTTCCTATTTTCCCACTGTGCAACATCCCTCCACACTTTTACAGTGACAGTCCCTGTCACTATTCGTCTGGTCTGTATCGAACAGGAGGCTGTCCTAGATTTGATCTTGCAGAGCGCCGTGGTTCTAAAACCTCCCCCTAAATAAGTACTAATTTGGTGAACATGACGCCATAAAATGGGGGATCTATGCTAGCTCCTGCCTCACCATCCTCACTAGCTACCAGCCGCAGTTGTTCTTCCTCCAAAAGAGTGATGTAAAATTTCAGTGAATTGCGATGCAACATCTTTTCACGACCTCCCTTCTCTGGCCGATCACCTACTTGCTCCAGCACAACATGAGATTTGGCGTCCCACTCTGGATGTAATTTATCTTGTCCTTTCCTATTTCTATCCCTCACCCTCACCTGGTACCAAGGGCAGGGCCTGTGCTCTGCTGTCGTACAACGTCTTGCCCTGTAAAGCAGCCTTTGTCATGTGTTGCGTAGCAAGTTCATAGGCAAAGGACAACTTTGCATGGTGGTCTTTAACCCAGCCTCCCATGTTGTATTGAGACTGGGGTTGCCCCACTGCTAAACCCACATCCACGGGCTGTCTCAATTGTCTCCCAAACATCAAAAATGAAGGGGCATAACCTGTGGAACCATGGGTAGTGTTGTTATAAGCCTGCAACAGTTCAGGTAAATACTCTGGCCACCTGTGTTGTCTCTCCATTCCCAGAGACCGCAACATAATTAAAAGGGTTTGATTCATTCTTTCTACACTCCCGTTCCCAGAGGGGTGGTACGGAGTGGTCCTGCTTTTAGTGATACCATAGCACTTGCAAAGCTGGTACATTAAGGTGGACTCAAAAATTGGCCCTCTGTTGGTATGAAACCTAGCTGGACAACCAAATGTCTGTATCACATGTAACCATAGCGCCTGAACTGCTGTCTGGGCAGTTGGATCTTTTGTTGGAACGGCCCAAGAATAGCGTCTAAACCAGTCTGTCGTAACCAAAATATTCTGGTACCTGTCTGTAGGCCTACCCAGAGAGAGAAAATCTAGACTGATAACCTCAAGGGGGTACGACACAGATATAGGGTGTAATGGGGCCTTAGGCTCGACCCTGTTCTGCAGGCCACAGACAACACAGCCCAACTGAAACTGATGCACTTCTTTCTCCATATTAGGCCAATAAAAGAACTGACAAATTTTAGACAAGGTCCTTTCCACTCCCGCATGAGCAGTGGCTTGATGGTACTTCTCCCACACATCACTGCGCCTATTTGTGGGACACACAACTTGGGAAAGAGTCTCGTTAGTTTTACAGTCCGTTATCCTTCGATAAAGTACATCATCCGGGAGTACAAGTTTCTCCCACTGTTTTAAGATTTTACTTATGGTGGCTGACAAGTCTTTTTTGGTTTGTACGTCAGGTAAAGACCCCTGTCTCACATACCTTCGCACCAGCTTCAGATCCGGATCTGCTTCCTGAGTACTCTTCCAGTCCTGTATCTGTAGCCCAAGCTCCTGAAGCTCTGGAGAGGCTGCAACATCTGTTACATGGGCAGTTTGTACTTCTGCTGGCAAAACTGCAGGAAATCTAGACAATGCATCAGCATTAGTGTTTTCTCTACCTGCCCGATATTTTACAACAAAATAGAAGGGGGCCAACTGCGCCACCTAGCGTTGTTCTGTTGCCCCCAGATGAGCTGTTTGAAGGTGTGCCACTGGGTTATTATCTGTGAAGACTGTGAACTTGGCTCCTGTCAGATAATCTTTAAACTTTCTGTGATGGCCCACTTTAAGGCCAACAGCTCCAACTTGAAAGAACTGTAGTTTGCATCGTTCTTTTCTGCAGGATGCAAGCTTCGACTAGCGTAGGCAATCACATGCTCTCTCCCATTTTGGGCTCATTGCCCTCTTCAGTTCGGGTCAGCTGCGAGAAAACAAAACAAGGAAACGCCAGCATTCGTGCACCACAACCCTACTTTATGGCATGTGCCCACACTAGCAATAACCGCTGATCGCCTCAAATCCAGTTGAATGCTACTCACAGGCACGGGCAGAGTGGGACCTCTGCCCTGATCATCTGTGCTGGGCCATCTGTCAGACTCCTGGCTCGGTGCCTGCCACGGGAATCCCACCCTCGTTCTCAAACGTGTCGATCCGCTTCTCTTCTCGCCAACAGTCCTTTTTCTGTCCTTTTGTTCTCCCAAATAAAACTACAACACAATAAACATGCAACAAAAAAACTGCAATAGCCATGCAAAAAAAAAAAGAAAAAAACCCACAACAATATACACATGCAAAAAAAAAGAAAAAAACATACAATCAAAATACAAAGTTCCTATTTTCCCACTGTGCAACACATCTTTATGGTGCTTGTTAAGCGTTATATTAATAATCATAGTCTCAACCAGTTGTATATATCAAGCAAATGTAGCAGTGCATCAATAACAGATTGCCATTTTAGTAAGTGCTCAAAAACATATCCTCTACTTTTAGCTTCCCATCTGGTTACCTGACTGCCAAATCCACAACACCTGCTCTACACACCTAAGTTAGCTCCACAGCGTAAACAGATTCTCCATCTCTGCCAGATTTTCTCACACACTCGACATGTCATCTTGGGTCCAGATTGCAGCTTAGAGTCCTGATTGTTCTTGTTGTTCTGACCTGGAAGCCTGCCAAACTGCAGACGAGCCTCCTGTCTGTTTAGGTGTGTCTGCACTTGTATAAACCCTAATGTTACTAAGAGGTAATAAAAAGCACAATAAAACAATCATTCATGACAAAATGTTTATTTAATATACACTGCCCCGACTTTAACTGAAATAAAACATTAAATTGCAATGGGGGAAAAATTGACATTTTATTAAACATCTTAAAGTTTTATAGAGGGTTACAAAAGTCTAGAACTGACTGTATCTACATATATTAAGATCTGACGAACATGTTGCTGTCAGAACAATTAGCCCACCATTTTGCTACATACATAGGTTTAACCTCACTTAGATGGTTGGTGGCCTCAATAGGCAATAATGACAACAGATATTCAGCAGCTCAGTGAATGACTTCAGTAACATCAATTTTAATATGGTTATTCTCATCAGGGCAGAAGCCTTGATTTCCTTTGAGGTTAATGACAGCAATATCTGTCTCACGGCATAATACAATGATAGAAAATGATGTCCTCTCAAATGCAGAGTGCCCTACCCAGGGGAAGGAATTGTCTAAATATGAGAGGATTGCAGCCAAGAAATGAAAAATGAAAATGAGCAATAAAATATGTGTGCACATCGGGAGTTCTGCATCGTTAACGTAAAATGCTTCAAGGATAGTATATGCCTTGAATCGCTTATCACATTCTATAGCATTATGACAGAAGTGATTAGACTGAGATATGAATGTTAATCCCAGGAGTCTAGTTGACTGACAGCTGAGAAACAACACAATGCAGCATCTTATTGCTAAACTGCACGGCATAAAAAAAGTCCACCAGGAAAATAAATAAATGCAATTGCTGACATTTTTTGAATTGGAAACAGCTAACTGTATGTTAAAGTCTTTAATATTCTACACCAAGCTTGTTCTCTCTGGTAGTCAGGGTTATTGATTATTCCATAGTGCACGCTGTGTCAGTCATTGTGACTGAGTTGACCAAGAGTTGAAGATTGATTGTAATAGTGAGTGAGGTTTCTAAATAACAAGTGGGTGCCAAAGATTACTGTCCACACGACTGCATTAAGTACTAACAAACAGTGAAAATCTATAAACATGAAATACAAACAGGAAGAGAAAATGCTTCGGCGCTCTGCTTTCTATAGGGAGGCGGGGGGGGGGGGGGGTGTCTTGGTCCACTCTTGACTTGCTAAAGGGGAGGACTGCTGCTATAAATACAAAGTGCCATATGTTTAATCTCTAAATATGGTCAAATAAGTGATGAGTGTAACATAACAAGAACACCAATTAAAAAATTCATTCCGAACATAAGACCAAATTCATTGATTGGTAGTCATAATGTTATGACTTAGCTGTAGCATTAGTTTTTAACATCTACCACAGAATAGGTACTTTTAGCATCCATGTAGACACAGCAGAAGGAGTCATATTTTTTTTCAGCTCCATCAAAACCATATTTTTGACTGGCAGCAGCTTTTTTAGACAGAATAATTACATAGGGGGAATGAAACTCAGTCTCTCTTTGATCCCTTCAAATTGATTGCTTAAATGCTTGTCAAATTTAGTGCTGGTATAACTCACAGTGCTGCCATCAGCTGCAAAGAGAGAGAACTGAGAATTTGAGTCAGTGGAGGGTAGGTTAAACTTTGCTCCAGGTGCAAATCTAGATTTTAACATTTTTAAATTGTTCACAAGGTGATTTTTATGAGCTGGAAAACTCCAAGCAGCAGACAGGAAAGCTGAGGTTCGTTTGCATCGTCACAGATCCCAAAATGTGACATTTTTGAACCCGTCTACAATACAAGGACTTGTAGACCAACACTGTACAAACATTGCTTAAAATAACAACGGCTAGTGTTTAGTTCAAAAAGCTGAATCAGCTTCTATGATACTGAATACTCTCTTTTAACATCTAATGTCACTAAATCTATAATATCCTTGTTGCCACAATTTTCTAAAATTTTAGAAAAATTATTTGTGACAAGATTAGACAAATTCGTCAAACAAAATATTTTAAGTAGGAGTCAATATGGGTTCAGAGCAAACAACTTCGCATCATTGACCCTCATGGAATTAATTGAACAAATAACAACCGCTGTTGACCAAAACCAGTATTGTGCTAGCGTTTTTGTTGATTTATAAAAAGCATTTGATACTATTGATCATGGTATTTTCCTTAAAAAGCTGAATAAATATGGTATTAGAGGACCAGCATTACAGTGGATATTTAGCTATTTGAAAGACAGGAAACAGTTTGTACAGATAAATGAAGTAAGATCTGAACTCTGTAACATAACATGTATAGTTCCTCAGGGTTCTGTACTTAGATCAAAGCTGTTTATTCTGTATGTAAATGATTTGGTTAATGTGTCAGGGTGTTTTATTTGCAGATAATACAACATTTTTTTGTTTGGGTAAAGATATAGAACGAATGTTGGAGATGATGCAAACGGAATTTGTTAAAATACAATCTTGGTTTAGACTTAATGAATTATTAAATTTGGAAAAAACTAATTACATGATATTTAGTAATAAAAAGAAAATTATTGATGTTCCATTTAGAGTTGATGGTGTTGAGATCTGTAGAGTTAGTGAAGGTTTTGGGTATAATGATTGATGAAGGGCTGACATGGAGACCTCACATAAATTGTTTAAGAACAAAAATAGCCAAATCTATTGCAGTATTGTATAAAGTAGGGGAGTTAATAAAACACTTTATATATTGTATAACGCAATAATAAATCCACACTTGGTTTATTGTATTGAAGTCTGGGGGAAAGCATGTAGGACAATTACAAATCCTGTTTTTTTTATTACAGAAAAGATATGTGAGAATTAATGATGGAAAACATTGTTGTCACCAATCAGGTATATTATTCTATCAATTGAAAGTATTGAAGTTCTTTGATTTGGTTGATTACAATAGTATATCTTACTGGTTGTGTATAAAAGCCCATAAAAATACATTACCTTTAAACATCCAAGTAAATTTTGTTAAGAGAAAGAGCTGTTATAACTTTAGGGGACAGAGATGTTTGTAAAACCCAAATTTAGAACCAGTTTGAAGGAACGGTGTACTTTAATACAGGGTATAAGATTATGGAATAATCTGGAGAGTGATGTTAAAAATGCAGGAACAATGTGTACGTTTAAGAAAATGATAAAAGTTGGATTGTTAAAGAAATATGAAATAGTATAATTTGTATTTATATGAATTGTTGTTCTAGAGGAAATCAATGTTCTCGTTTTTTTGTTTTATTAATAATATAGATTTTTGTTCAATGAACTTATTCTTGGGTAAAAAGGGGCAGATGTAGCATTTGTTTCTTCTCTCTGCTGCCTTTCATTTCATTTTTTTTGCGATTTGATATTTCTCGTTTTTTACTGTTCTTTTTTCTGTTTATGTTTTCTGTTTTTCTTTTTATTGTATATTGAATTTATTTTTAAAGAAAAGGATAAAGGAAATTAATTGAATTGAAATCTTGCGTCAGAACATTTGTAAAGGCTTTAACGTTGGGAAATCTGTTTTCTTACCAAATTCTCTGCAGAAGCAGAAACTTTTTGTTACTTTCGTAGATGTAGCTTTGGTTAATTGGGCAATAGTCTTAATAAGCCTTATTCACAACATTCATACAGCAGCCCTGTCACTGACAACAATTAGTAACAAAGGAAAAAATAATAATAAATATCGAAAATAATTTTATTGGGCCAATTTTCTATGCTTTGACTTTTTTTTTCTTGCAGTAGTTTCCAAATATATTAACTATTTATTGATTTGCACTCTACCAGAAACTCTTTCCAGACTAGATTGGACAAGTTAAGACAGTATTTTCAGTCAATCAAGAACTAAGTGTTGAACTGCGCTTCCAGTACCTGGCAGGTAATTGAAAATGAATTAAACTCAGACCTTTGGGTCAGCCCGCACTGCTGCTTGCTTTGAATCTGAATTACTCCTTATAAATTCTGTCACGACTGCAAGACTCATACCATCGCTCCTAACTTCCTGAGATGGGTTTCAGATTCTACAAGCCATCTGGTTTAGTGCTGTCACACTGAATTTCTAAAGCATCTGGAGCAGCTGCTGATGAGTCGTTCCTGCTTTTCTGAAGAGTTGAGCTTCCAGGATTTTAAAGTGGAGTAAATTCAATGTCAACATCTATTAAAGAGCTGATAATTGAAACTGAGTGCTAATAGTCCCTTGGAAAAATTGGAAATACGCTCCAGCAGTTCAAAGTACAGAGAAGTCATTCACAAATCAGACAATTGGAGAAAGTGAAATAGATTGCAATAGTGCAATTTCAAACGTGCACATTTTCACCTCTAAAAGTCATAGTGATTAATTTCAAATAATAAAAGTTACATTATCAATCTTAATGAAACAATAAAATCCTTTTAAAACAAAAACATGTTTTTTAACTGTTAGCATTTCACATTTACTCATCTCCATAAAGAATCCTAACTCACCCCCCTGGTTCAGAGTAATTTCAGTCTTTTGCAATCATTGATTGCTTGACAAATTTGTTCTTCTGCATCTTCACAGTTCTAAAAGCTTCTTATCATAGGTTTCAATTAATTCTCAATTCTACTACTCTGGCTACCTCTCTTTCTCCTATTGTTGATGTATTACAGCTGAATCAAGCTTGGTAATTTTAAAGGTTCATCCAACACATGTAATATTGAAATTGCAGTCTAAAAAAACTTAGTGAAATCTCTGTAGAACTGCAGTCATATCTGCTCTACTGACTTTTAGAATCAGTCTGTCCACAAACGCTAATATTGATTCATGAATTATGCTTTTTCTGCCTCTGCATTACACATCCCACTACTTTGTCAATATTTTATTAGTGTGAATATTAATTAGTAAAGTTCAATTTGAAAAATGTTATAAAAAGAGAATGACAGTTAGAAGAAGATTTTTAGTCAAATTCTTGATGTGCAAAAACAACTTGATTTAGTGTACGTTTTGCTTCATCATGCCTATTGGCTTATTCATGCTTCGTGAGATGGTAAGAAGTCTGTTCTCACTGATGTAGCTAAATGGCAAAAAATACAGCATTTTGTTCTTCTATCAACCAGAATAACTCTTTCTGTGCACCAAGAGAGACACTTTTTCTTGCCAAGTATTGGGATTGGTCAGAACAGGGTTATTTATGCAGAAAAGCAGCTCCTATTTTGCCCAAACTGCTGCGCTGATGAGCAGCTGGCCAAGGCTGTTAGAAATTACAGCCTGAGCCAGCTTTACAACTATTCCAGCAATACTTACAAAGATAGCCAATTAAATATTGTAAGAAATTGTCAAAGAACTTATGAAAGGAAACAGCAGGAAGACGCAGGTGGCACTTAGTAGCTGTGCTGGCCAGGAGGGAGCATTCCTCAGCTGGACAGCACAGGGACACATTCCCTACATTCCTTTAGTATTGTGCACCATTTGACAGAGACAGTACTCTCTTTGTGACAAATTTGCAAATTTGTACTTCTCCTCTGTTAAAAAAATGACATATCACTACTTCCATCTTCTCCTTTTCTAACATGTTCTTTTTATTCTCCTCAAACTCCTCCATTATGAACTGAAAAAAAAACATCAATCTTTACCAGTGATGCTGCTGCTGCAGGGGTGGTTGTAGGGGGCGGGGCCACAGGGCCTTGTCCCCAAGTGAAAACTGTTTGGCCTTTTGAAGTGTTCCTGTCCTGTCACTCATCTGTTCTTAGCAATGATGGTGGATGCAGTTCCATGTCCAAACACAAGTGGTGCTTATGGGTCAAATAGAAAAGTCAGCATAAATTTAATTTACAGAGGTTTTCTTGTCTTCTGAAGATTTGAACAATCCTGCAGAAAAAGTCTATCAGATGACAAAGGATGGCTGAATTTTGAGAGTATTTTATTTATGTACATTTAAATTGCATGTAAAATTGGTAAGCAGAATTTACTGTGCAAGCTTTTTTTAATTGCATTACATTACATTAAAGTGTTTTAGCATGTGCAACTGGTTAAATGTATACACCTTACCAAAACCGGAGATTTGTGTGCCTGAATTTTGAAAATATACTTGGTCCCCTTAATGGATATTGAAACCCCTTGATGGCCCTTTACTCAGAAAAATCCTAGTTCTACCACAGCACTGCTGTGTTGTTTCTGTTTGAGTGTGACTTGCTGAAGTAGGAGGGCTTACCAGGAATTCTGCCATGCAGTTTCACTTGATGTTCATGAGAGAAATAAATAAATGAAAACATCTCACAACCACATGAGCTGGAACAGATCTCTTACGTCTCTCTGAGTGTAAATCAGCCTAGTGTTCACCCTGCAAACTATCTGTTGTCTCCTGCATGTGAAAATACAGCTGTGAACAAAGGTGTGAGTGAAATCCAAGTTAGCCTTGAACTACCTGTGACACAGGATCTTGCTGTTCTTCTCAAGGGTCAAGTGCAGACGGGCACAGTTGTAAAGAGCTGCCTCCCACAATAGTTCTGTCTGAGTTCCCTTGTGGTGTTGTATAACATGCTCTTAAATATCACAGCAGTTGTATCCCTTAGATCTTTAACTCTAAGCACAATGGGCCTCATGCAAGAACTGTTCGTACGAACAGATTTGTTCTGAAGTTGTGTGTACGAGTGATTTAGGAGAACATGTGGCATTCACTAATTTTCTCATATTCTAAGATTTTTTTAGATACGAACAAAGTTCACATGTGGTCCAGACCTGTCGTATATTTTACATGAAGTTAGTTTGCTGTTATCCAGATGGATTTTCTTCACTAATAACTTTATATTTCGTTAATTTGAAGATATTTTGAGTTGAAAATAAATCACACTCCATAATTATGTTGACAAGAGGCTGTTGTGTTTGAATTAGAATTATATTTTTAAATGTAATAAATGTATTAACAATACGACCTGCTAAAGCCGAGAGATGAAATGATGACTGCTGCTAATGTTGTGTCTCCCGTGGGTCATATACAGTCACAAAAATAAAATCTAAATCACATTCATCTCTCCAGTTCTGCTCCACTTTTCCTTTTGTCAAATATTTTTAATTCAAGTGTAAACAACTTTGTTAAATAACTTTCATTTATTCAGAAGAGCCCCCCTGCCCCGTCACAAGTGTCAAACCGAGACAAATTAAACTTCCATTAACGCATAATTTAACTTGATTTGTAGTTTGAGATCCCCATACTAATATTGTAGTGTTATACAACAGCATTAATAGCCAATGTATTTTCATTTAAACAATTTATATCATTAGTCTACTTTAATAAATTTAAAATTCTAATTCTAATTCAAACAGAATAGCCTATTGTCAACATAACTATCTTCAACCTAATGAAATATAAATTATTAGTGAAGAAAATCGGTCTGGATAACATCAGACTGACCTCACGTAAAATATACGACAGGTCTGGACCACACGTGAATTTTGTTTGTATCTAAAAAAAATCTTAAAATACGAGACAATTGGTGAATGCCACAAGTTCTCCTAAATCACTTGTACGCACAACTTAAGAACAAATCTGTACAAACGATTCTTGCATGAGGCCCATTCTGTCCTTTTTGTTGTTTCAGGGTTTTTCTTTCAACATCTAATGTAAAGTAAAACTGCAGGTTTCTTTTAATTTGACTCATTTGATTAAAAATAAACTTTAGCTGTTTAACAGTATAACACAACTGTGTTGATTGATTAAAGTAAGTCTGACACTTGTATTTATGTTTGATGTGATTTGTGTTGCATTATGATTTTATGAAATTGGTTGCTGTCAAAATTATTTTTTTTTCTCCGTCTTAAACAAAAAATTAAATGACATTTGATAATGGGAAAAATCCCATTAAGAAAGTGAAACAATTTAAAGTTAGATATCAGATTTTACAAGTGTAATTTTAGGTGTTTCTATTTTCTTTAAATGCACCATTAAAACATGACTTGAATTAATTTTAGAGGTCTGTGTAAAGCAGAATCCCAAGGGTGTTAGCTTGTTTAAACCATAATTCATCCCACATAATAAAAGTAAAGGACAGTGTTTTTTTCTATGTGAGTTTAAATAAATTAAATAATTAAAAAATAAGAACAAAAAACACTACATGAATAGTGAGCTGTCACTTTTAGTTTTATTCTGGCAACACATCCCAGCAGAGTACCAAAGTAATTATGATGATGATGTTGTATCATTACTTTCTAACACTGCATGAAAAGTGGGATTATCGTCCCTGTAAACTTCCGTCAATCTGGCTAATTTG
>JARVJO010000164.1:27767134-27777885 GCA_031762555.1 Cynodonichthys magdalenae | reverse complement strand
AGAAAATCCGTCTGGATAACAGCAGACTGACTACACGTAAAATATATGACAGGTCTGGACCACACGTGAATTTTGTTCATATCTGAAAAAAATCTTAGAATACGAGAACATTGGTAAATGCCACAAGTTCTCCTAAATCACTTGTACGCACAACTTAAGAACAAATCTGTTCGTACAGACGGTTCTTGCATGAGGCCCAGTGTGATACACAATATAGCAGCATGAATGGTTAGCAACAGGATGAATAAAGTTACAGTAAACATTCAAGTTACTTCAGTGACAACTGCAGTGTTTGTTTTCATTTTGTTGATTTCCTACATTTTAGTGTTTATGAGTTTTATAGCTTCTGGAATAAAGCTGTTTCTCATGGTGTGTTTCAGTAGCACTGGGAAGTAGAAATTTTCTTGTTCCCATTCGTAAATTTTAACTGGAACACCCCCTCCAGTGGTAAATCCTATCTGTATAGTGGTATAGCGCGACTACCTCCGCTTTTGATTTCAAGATGTCGGCTACTCACAGTTTTAGAAAGTTAACTCCATAACTTTTACTGTTAATTATCATTCCTAATGTTTTTGTGCGTGTTTAATCACTTGCACAAGTAGTGTGTTTTCTGTGCATGCTGTAAATTGTTAGATATTTTGCTGATACAGCAGCCTGAAATTTAGCCATTTTCTGTGATGATTATCACATGACAGGATTAATCCTGTTCATGCCAACAAAAATAATTATAAACTCACTTCTTTAACTGGGTTTCTCCACGGCTCTATTATGATTCATTTATACACATGTAGAGAGGAATGCCACAACAGTGACCCACTGTTGGAAACCAGTTAAGGCCAGTTTGGCCACACATATGGAAAAGTACTGATACACTGAGGAGGTTCCCTAACGGAAGGGGCCAAGAGGAGATAAAACTTTTGTGAAGATGAAAGAAGGGGTCTTTTCACGTGGACATTGCTGCCACGAGGGAAGTCCCAGTGCTGTTACTCTGTATTGATTCTCTGAGAGCCTTTTAGATAAATTTGTAAAACTTATTCAGTCTCTCTAGTGTGTTTTTTTAATTTATATTTCCTCTCCTCTGGGATCAAAGAGGCGGGTGAGCTTTCACCCCTGCTGGAGGGGAGAGAGGCTTCAACATATTAAAATAAATTTTTATTTGTATGACCTACATAGTAGAGATCGATTTTTGTCATTGCTTTTATTGTAGCAGTGTTGTAGCTAGGTACGCGGAAGCAATACAGCTGCCTGTCAGCTAACTGGAATGCAGTTTCATGTGGTTTGTTAGAAAATTACATCACGACCACTTTCCAGTTTTTGGGGTACGATGTAAAGGGAACGCAGCATCAGTCTTGTGGTTTTACACTTAATGCTCTGCCTCCTACCTGAGGAGAGTAGAGCAAAAAAGAAGTGTGTGGGTGTGGTCTTTAATGATGCAGGGGGCACTTTTCCTGCATCTGGAGGTGTGGATGTCAGTAGTTTCATTCGGGCCTATAATATCCGCTCTGACCCGGCCCATTGGCATTTTGTCTGAGCCCGACCCGACAAAAAAGGCCCGAAACTGAAGCAAACCTTCTATGTTAAATTAATTAAGCTTTACTACTTTTGTGACTCTGTAGAGTGAGTTCTCCCATTTTTAACTTTTTTTTACTTTCCAGCTCCATTATAGCCCCATCTCCACCGATGTGCTTGTATGCGGTTTGACGTCAGCCGTATGTTTCCAATGGTTTCAACCATGCACAGCCGAGCATTAGCTCCTGGATTGATTGACAGAGGAAAAGTGGAGTGAGCTGCTTTTGTTTTGGATTTTGAGTGTGTGGCGCGATACGACAATATGGTGAAAGCAGTGATAAAACAATGGTCTAGCTTTTTTGGCAATCTTGGGAAAAGCAGAACTTGTAAACACTTCCTGGAGAGAGTTGAAGGAGACAAAGCTGAACAGATAACCAGGAGGTTTCGAACAAACTGACCGCCTACGGTTACACAAGCACTTGTAAACAGCACCACAACGGGCATGGCATTAAACAACTACACGAGCAGCACTATTTTTTTTCACAGTCTTAATTTTTTCACTCTATTTTCTTTCTTTCCTCATCCAACATGGTAAACTTACTGCCTCCTCTTCTTTTACAACAAGTAGATTGACACAATTTTATGTTGTGCATTCTCATTAAGAAGCCCGAACCTGACCTGGCCCGCCCATCAAGCAAATATTTTTGCTCGGGTCAGAAATCACAACTCTAGCTGGACTCTACATGGTCCGCAATGCATCTAACCACCGCCGTGTCATTTGCAAATTTTACGATATGACAGCCTGGGTGTTTAGGTGAGCAGTCACACGTGAGCAACGTAAACAGAAGGGGACTCAGCCCTTATTGGTGCATTATTATCAAAAAGAATAACTCAACACTCTTTAACACATAATGTAGTACTATTTCTTTATTTAAGCAGCACTATGCAAATCATTTTGTTCATTTTCATCAAAATTGCTTTTTACAATATGTTTCTTTCAATGGCCACAATAAAACCATTTCATAGTTTCATTGATTTCTTTTCATCTCCTAATGCCTACTTCTTTTTCTGCATCTTGTCTTTGCTAAGGGTCTGATCCCATATGAGTTAGTGGTTGAGAATCCCTTGTGGTCTGGCATACTTTCATTTTGTGTTTTGAAGTTTGCAGCATTTCTTACTTGCAGTTGTTTTTGTAATTGCAGCATTTTTTCACTTGCAAAGCATTTAGTTGTTTGCAGCACATTTGCACCTGTTGGCCACAGTACTATGCAGATTATTCAATCTATTAAACTGATTACAACAAGCCTAAAACAGGCAGAAAAAAAGGATCGAGGTTCATTCAAATAAGCCCTAAAAGAAACATAAGTAGTGTAAAAAAAACATGTAACAGTAGTAAATTGAAGAAAATATGGCAAGGAGGGAACTAGCAAGATGTGCATTGCAAAGACTATGCAAATCAAACTGGCGGCACCACTGTCATCTTACTGCTACACATTGCCTCTGCAGTTCCCAAAGGAAGACTGAGTTATCTGAATCACCTTGGTCTCTGATGGCATAGATCTAGATTTCTCTGCAGCCTACTAAGCAAAACCATGTCAGTCTGACAGAGATAAATGGGACGTCTGCATGTTTGCTGAGAAGACGACAGGTTGCTGTATATGGAGTGATTAAAAAAAATCCATAAAAACTTTATGTTGCTGTTTAATTCTGAGAGGATAGCTCATTTATGTTTTATAGTCTTAGTTATTATAGAAGATGCCCTCCTGAGTGGGCTCTAAAAGTCTTAAAACGTTGGAATGTTTTATGTGCTATTAATGATCAAGGAAGTATCCCTTCAATTAAAGACCTTTCAGATGTTTTAGATGCACTCAGAAGACATCCTTTTTTATGCCAACCGGCTTCACTGACATAAACTCAAATATGCAGAAGGGACTGCATTTATACAGCCCTTTTATAGTTGTGTTGGCCACCCTTCCATAACTTTCCTGTACAAGCCAGAGTCATGTGGTTTGCATATAGAAAATCTTTAAATATATACATACACCATATTTTCTTTGATTACACTTATGCTATATTGGGGCAATATAGTGTTGAGTAACTTGCCTCTGTCTATTTCAACATGTCACTTTTACACCTACACAGCCAAGTGGACTAAAATGATGAGTCTTTTATAAAATAAAAGCTACTTAGAATGAAACGCTGTAAATTCAATGGTTCATTCTACTGATGTTTTTTTTCTTTCTGTGAAAAATAATATTAAATTATATCAGTAGTTCATGAATCACTTTCTGACTTTGAAGGATAAAGGTTTAAATATTTTAAAGTCATCCTTAAACTAAAGTTTAGGATTTTCTATTCTATTGTTTTTGTTTGAAAATACTATTGTTTCTGTGAACCCACCAGCAAAACTAAGAAAAACCCTAAAACAACAAAAGTTTGAACTTTTTTTACAGTTTAATAGAAGACAAACTGTACTATTTATTTAAGGCTATTCACTGTATTACTGCTGTGGAAACACACACAGCTATAAACTAACAGCAACCTTTCAAAACTTGCTAGTCATACCCTGCAGCACACATAAACTGTAAAGTTTATGATTTGCTGTTATATTTTTATGGATTTTGTCTATCACACTTTTTTTTCCCCCTGACTCTCCAATTTTAGAGAGAGTTCTTTAACAGGACCTTTTGCTACTTCTTTTTCTAGACAGGAAAAAAGCAGATTTTCTTACAACCAGTGGGAGATCAAAGTCTTAAAAACAGTATGCCGGGAGAATATCTTTGGTCCATGAGGGAGGTTTATATGATGGAAATGAAGATCCCTTGTTGACTCTACCACACAGCACAGCCTACTGCTTAATATTTATCAGGAAGATTTGTCATAAACAACAGTTATTTATGAAGCAACACAGCAGTGGCACTGGGTCAGACATCACAGTTTTGCTTCAGCTGTTGCAACAAGTGATAATGGCATTCATAATAACACAAACCAGCACTTCTGCTGAAAGAAATGTGTATTATCCTTTGGCCAAAGAATAGTCTGTTTGCTCCTCCAATTATTCATTTGTCAGCAAACCGACAAATTTAAAAGCAAGCTGGCACCACATTTATTATTTTTGGGGGGTGGGGGTGGGGTGGGGGGCACGCTGTTGTATGTCAGCCATTTCACTTATAATGGTGGAAGACAATGTGGAATAATTTCAGCAAGTGCAAGGATTTTTTTTTATTTTGTGCCAAGGAGACTCCAAAGACCTGGGAAAACTTTAAAAAAAAAAGAAACAGAGGAACTCCCTGACAGAAACTCACTGTGAATTAGGGCTGCACAGAATACATCAGCATTGGGTAAAAGCAACTCTGAATTTTAAAAACACAAAAAGACACTGCTTATTCCCACTACACACTAAAAACGAATGTTGGATTTACTTAACCATATTATGCCAACCTGTTCCACTTAACTGAGTTAAGTACATTCAAAGCAACATACTCATGTTCTTTGGTTAAAAAACTGGTGTATTGCTTTGAATTTACTCAACCCAGTTGAGAGGAACCAGTTGACATAACATGGTTAAGTAAATCCAAGATTTCATTTTTTATACTGTATTATGCTATTAAATCAGATTTGACTGGTTACTTTTTAAGTAGCTGCTGTGTGGGTGTGGTCAGTTTAATTTTTATCAGACAATTAATGACTTAAATCAGAATCAAGACTGTTTCATTGAATGCGATGTCAAAAAGGTACAAACTGATCTTGTTTTGCTGTGCTGATCTTTTAAAAATGGCAAAAAAAGTACATATGTTTATTCAACATAATCACACACTAAGGTGATGGACATAACCAAAATGTTTGTTGCATGCACATAAGTTATTGTCTTGTATTTTTTGGTACAGAGAACCAGCCTTCAGACAGAACGTTAGGAGGCAGGCAGAATTGTCAGTTTTTCTGTAACATTATGTTGTTTCTCCACCATCAGCACAGCTGCAGCACACTGATAATCTTGAGCTTGAACGACAGCACGCGCTGTGCTGGGGGGGCACAGGAGGGAGCAGCGCGTGCATGAGCGTGATTGACAACGATGAGACGGTCTTCTTGTCTCTGATTGGCTGTTTCTAACAGTGAGCGGTGTACTTCTGCAAATGGCTGTAGGGTCACTGGGAGGAACCAAGGGAGCTTTATTTTGTTCACAAATTATCTGTCTTATATCCATCTGTGAGGACATAGTGACAGTTTTGACAAAAATGTAAAAAAATAGGTTTTTATAAAAAATACTGTAGCTTGAAAGACAGGTTATGATGTGAAGTCAAATTTAGTTTTTGAGCTTGTTCATACAATAACAACTGAAGCTACCTTTGCTGATTGTGGTATAGATATATTGAACTATGTGCCTGGAAATACATAATACCCCCCTCCCCCCAATTTGGTTAAGTTTAGAAAATATTCTGTAGTGACATGAAAAAAAAACATCTTGTTGGTTTGAGTCTGTAGTCATTTTTTCTGTCATGTTTTCTTGTTTTTGTGCTTTAAACTATTTGTTAGCAGTAACTTTTTTTTACCAGTATGTATCTCAGCATTTTCCTATACAGGTGAAATGTAACGAATCATTCTAGCTGTTCAAGATCAGTGAAGAAGAGCATTTTGTCTTTACATGAATGATGAGATTGACAGCAGCACAGTGTTTCTGCTGTCCCTAAACTTGAGTGTGAAGAAGCAGAGTGAAGAGTTTGACAACCTGTGTCGGTTGTCTTGTTTAGGATGATGTGGGTATTTTGCCACCATCCAAAATACCACCCATGTGTTCTTTGAAGGACCTTTGCTGAGTGCATATACAGCGTACTAGGCTATAGCGTCAAACAGAAGTACACCGGTATAGTTACTGTCGCTGAAGATACAAGGAAGGAAAGATAGAGAGGAGGAGGAGAAAAGCAGGGCAATTTTCCAGCAAGTGAACAAGCTTACAGCTGTGGAAGATGGGCACAATGACAGCAGGAAGTCATGGAGTTTGACAAAAAGTTTGGTCAGTAAAGCATGAAAGAAACGTTTTTTCTTTTCTTTAAGGTGTATAGGCATACATCAAAAAAGGGTCTTCAAAGCATGTGACATTCACCTATTCACACTATTCACACAAATCATCAAGTTGTGTTTCTTGCACTCTCTCTTCCTCATCCCTCCACAGGAAATAGAATGATTGAAAACAGTTTGAACTAAAATGACCAGCAGACATATTGTCAGCATGTTGCTTGAGATGAAAGCTTCTGGTAACAGACCAGTGAAAAGGACAATATTTATAATTTTATAAAAGCTTGTCTTATGAATCAATTACACATTTTCCTAATTTCTGTTAAAGCTAATTTGGCACAAATGGTCAATTTAGTTAACTTACTAATTGTACTTTTCTTTGGCAGATGCTGCAGTGTGCCAAAACAAAAAAAGTCATAAATGATAAGTTGCTGCCACCTGCTGTCAAAATCTACAAACCACTTTGGATTGCTTTTGAAAAAACAGATTATAAGGGTAGGAGCATTTTAGAAATAAGGTTTTCTTGTTCAGATGCACATTTTTGTTTGCTGATACTTTGGAGGCCTACCATGCAGGTGTCACTGGAATTATTAGAACAGCTCATGTCTCAAACAAAGATATTTGTGACAGAAGAGAATGCAGCAGAAACATGACAACTGTGGCAAAATTGATTTTAGATTTAGTTTTAAAAATTTTTTTAATAAGAATACACAAATGATGTACGCACGTTTAGGGGGAAAATGAACAACTTAAAAGAAACATGATCTTAAAATTTGAGTTTATGATGTTTAGTGCATCTGTTGATCTGTGTGTACTGTATTATTGTTCAATTAGGAAATAAATAACCAAACAGCCCTCCAACGAGTGCTCAGACTGATGCATTTATAGAGTCTCTATTGACTAAATTTCCATAATACTTTATTCAGGCAAATACTTAAAGGCAATTTTTTAAACTCTGGGCCATGAGCTTAATTTTCAATAGTCAACTTAATTATGTTATTTTGCCTATTTACCAAGCTGGCAGCATATTTGCAAGCTGAATGTAATAAATGAAATGATAATTGAAAGCAATACATAATACTGTTACTGAGTGTACATACACTGTACTTATAAGATACCAGGCAGACCAGATACAAGTAAGCACCAGGTATCTCAACGCTACTGGGCTGTTTGGCATGCTATCTAATAAATAACTTCTGGCTTTAACAAAAGACAATGGAAAAACACACAGATAGGCGATACATTCTAAATAACAAATATAAAGAAATGTATGCAATTTGATGACTAAATTGCAAAACCTTTTTGGGGGGAATTGTCTAATGTAAAATATTTATATATAAATACAAACCATTTCTTTTTTTAAATGTTGAAAACGTTACAGATTTATATTTGTTTTAATACCAATTAATTACTGAACAATGCATTTCGCTTCAAAATACATATTTTGGCCTTTTACTTTGAAACATTCGAAGACCAAATTCCGGGTTTTGGTGACGTATTTTACTATGGTGCGCCTTCAAGAACCTCCCCCATTTCTCCCAGCCCTTCACTGAAAAAGATACAGGTGTACAAACGCACGCCACCAGCACAGATCATGAGGCTAAGAGACGGAAGTTCATAGTGACTTATATTTTCTTCATTCCGGATACAGATACAGAGCATTTCGGAAAAAAATATATAAGACACAAAAAAAACAAAACAAAAAAACAAACAAACAGGTAAGCGAATAGTTTTTCAGTTTTGACTGGTTGTCGATTTAAAATAAAAACAACTATTATAACATAATAGTAAATATAAGTGCTGCATTTTGCACAATGACTTATAAGTAAAAAAAAAGACAAGGACATTTCTTATCTCGAGATATTATATATTTTTTGTAAATGAATGTTTTTATTTATTTATTTATTTTTCCTTCTTTTTTTTAATCCAACGAATTTAAATAAGGAAGTAAGGTAGTTTGTTGGGTGATCTTTCCGGTTTGGGTTGTTCAACCATAGATAAAATGTGTTCAACCAGTAAGGCGGATATACGTATTGTCAGGGGAAAACCGAGCAATAATAAAACTAATTTGTGTTATCTTGTCACATGTTGCGTTCATGTTGCTATTTTTATTCCCGGATGATTTGTGGTTTTCTGTAACAGTTTACAAACCTTGATCCTAAAACTTACTGGCACATAGATCTAACAATTAATGGCTGATGTGTCCTGACAAGTGTATGATTTACTTTATGAGAACCAGAAAAAAATGTTCAATTGATGTGGATCTACTATAGATTTTAGACATCATACTATTCCTGGCTCTGTGTGTGTGTGTGGTGTGGTGGTGGTGGTGGTGTGTGTGTGTGTGTGTGGGGGGGGGGGGGGGGGGTATTAAAAAGCACAGGCTAATTGACTTTGAAGTAAAACTGGGGTTGTTGTATTATTTAGCTCTTATTTTGAAAGACCCAGATCGGAAGTGAGTTTATTGTTGCCGGTAGCGGAACTCCGCAGTCATGTTGTCATTTAGACTTCAGGTTCTGTAAATGTCCTAGTTTTTAACAGGTTATTGCTTTTATTTGTGTGTAAACATGAACAGGACACAGCTGAAGCGCTCTGGTATCTTAAGGATGGCTCTGTCTGGCTCGGAAGGGACGAACCAGGATGAAAGAGGAGAAGAAGAGGCTTTTTTACTCCGAGCAGTCAAGATAGCTGCTGTGGTCGCACTTTACTGGTTTGTCTCTATAACAATGGTGTTCCTCAACAACTACCTGCTGGACAACCGAGACTTGGACGCGCCGCTGTTCGTCACTTTCTACCAGTGTGTGGTGACTGTCGGCCTGTGTTGGCTCATGCAGTTAGTGTCCAAGTTCTGCCCCAGAGCCGTCGACTTCCCGTCGGTCAAGTTCGACTTGAAGACGTCCCGGGAAGTCCTGCCGCTGTCGATCGTCTTCATCAGCATGATCACCTTCAACAACTTGTGTTTGAAATATGTCGGGGTGGCTTTCTACACGGTCGGCCGGTCCCTCAGCACCGTTTTTAATGTGCTCTTTTCGTACGTTCTCCTGAAACAAACCACGTCTTTGCAAGCTCTGATCTGCTGTGGGATCATACTGGGTAGGTGCACATCTTCATTGTTTTTATTTATTGTTAAAGTAAACAACAAAACATGACGAGTCCAGCTGTAAAGCTGCATCAGACTACTCTTATAGTTTATCATTTAGATCTTGATGTCCTTTGTGGAATAACATTGAGACAAGAAGTTGTGAACAAGAAGTAAATTTTTGATGTTACTTCATTTACTAATATTATTATGTATTTGGGTTTCTTTTCACCTATAGTTATATCTGTGTAGCAACAATTATGTAGTTACACAACATCTTGACAAGCTTTCAAAAGAGAAGTTTTTGGTACAGTAAATTTCAACATTTTGCACATTTAGGGACACCCGTGGATCAGTGGTTATAGAGGAGTTGTCCTCTAACAAAAAAGCTGGAGGTTCTATTCCAGTAGTATGCAGTCACACAATGAAGTGTCCCTGGGCAAGAAACTGAACCCCTTTGCTTCCGATGTGTCCTGTCTGTGAAGGAATTTGATGAGGAGACACAGATAAAGCCGTTTGAGTAGCCTGGTAAAATGATGCTATACATGTATTGTACATTTAATATTTAAATTAAAAATATTAATTTTATTGATTGATTGAATGTTAAGGCATTGCAGCAGGTTTCGAAAAGTTAACTTTATCTCTGAGTGTTTGTCTAAAAAGATGTTTGCTCCACTTTTAACACAGCTCACAACTTTTTTTCAGTTTTACTCTAATCAAGCACAGACACAGCTCCAAGTTCTGCAACGCAAAAAGACAAAACAAAGGAGAAACATTAACCCAAACTAAAAGGATGAGACAATTTCAAAACAAAGTACAGATGAAAGCAATCTGAAGTTTTTGTAACATAAGTATTGTCAGAAAAGCAAGAAATCAGAAAGTAAAGTCAAAAGAAATAATAATGTTACAAAATAATTAACACAAAGTATCAGCTTTAGTTAGGTTTCGTAATTAAACAAGCTGATATCACGCTGCTTATTATGTTGACTTGTGGGCAGCTTTTAAGTAAATTGATCACAAACTTGTTGTACAGGTCAAGCAGCATTTTCACCGTTGACTTGCTTTACAACGCTTTTTGCTTTATCTTTCTCTACTGCATGTTGTGGTCAGGTGTAGTAAGTTCAAGAGTGTTATTTTAGGTCTACCATTG
>JARVJO010000164.1:27746567-27758542 GCA_031762555.1 Cynodonichthys magdalenae | reverse complement strand
GGCTCGGGCCTAATAATAATAATAATAATAAACACTACAGTTACAATAGGCCTTCGCCTGCGATGCTCGCTGGCTCGGGCCTAATAATAATAATAATAAACGCTACAGTTACAATAGGCCTTCGCCTGCGATGCTCGCTGGCTCGGGCCTAATAACAGAAAAACAGAAAAAGACATTCCTACAGCAAATTTTGACACATCACAACTTAAGAAATTCAGGAAGGTTCAGTTGAAACATCTTGAGGGTCAGGGTCTTCAACAGACTTTGAAACCTCCGTGAAGGTCTCGAAAGCTTAGAACTCAGTCCAGTTGTTTGCTTTTTAACTTTTTATTTATTTATTTGACTGATCATGACTGACAATCTTCACCAGCTTTCTAAATGATGCGTATATAAAATTTGGCAAAATGGTGGCTCAGTTGGTAGAGCTGTTGTTTCTCAGCAAGAAGGTTGCTGGATCAAATCCCATCCTGGGACTTTCCAGGTGGTGTTTATTCTTTCTGTGCACGAGTGGGTTTTCTCCATTTACCCCAGTTTCTTCTCACAGACCAAAAACACACATCTTAGCTTCACTGGTACATACTATATGTCTCAAACAAATGCTTGTATTGTATATATTATTGTTTTAAACAAAAATTTGAACAAAAACATGTTGAAGTCAAAATGACTCTGCAGCTGAAAGTGGGCCAGTCCGTTTCAATCTCACCAGTCCGCTCCTGGTCACACGTCTGTGACACTGATGGCTTTACAAAGTCCTCAACATCCAAGCATACCTTCAGTGTCAATGTAACCTTACAGCTAGATGTTAATTACTAAAAGTATTTCATAAACAGCAAACAATACAGATTTAAACAAAGCAAATGACAGCTAAAGTCCACTAACATAAAACATGTGTCTGAAATCCTTTTCATGAGAAAACGTTTATTTGTTGAAGTTATTCATAAATGTTCATGTCATTACACTGATTCTATTCTATTTTAAATAATACTTTGGTATTTGACCCCAAACATGAAATCAATCTACAGTTACATCAAACATTTAAAGGTTTAAAATCACTCAGAAAGTTTTTTAAATTTGTCATAAAAATTATGCATAAATACCTCAAAACATTTAAAATTTAAACTTTCCAATTAGTAAAAGTCAAAACAAAGACCTTCAGATGGTAAAGGTTTGTTTTTGCAATTAAAAGATAATTAATCAGTTTCATTACAAAGTTATCAAAGAAAGAATAAAAATGATTTCATTTACTCGACTGTTTACAAAAACATGTTTCTTACAACAAACTGCCAATTTATAAAGTCAAGCAAACAAACTAAACAAGAAATAATTATATTTTTAAATAGAAAATAATTCCTTAGTGTTATTTCAGTTGTAATTACATTATTTTTGCCACCAGAAGAGTGCACACATCTTTTCAGAAATTTAGTCTTTCAAGAACAAGCTTTTGATTGCATAAAAATTGGAACTAAAACCGGTTTTCTTGCCTAAAATCTAGTAAGAAACATAAAATGAGAGCATCCACATAATTTTGTCTTGTTTGGTCTGATTCTGTGTGATGAGGGACAAGATGAGTCTGAGTTGAAATGAACATTTCCTTCCCTGCTTCACTTTCAAGAGGGCGATGATGGCAGAGCAACTTAAGAGCTTCTTGTCCATTTTTTTTATAATTGTACATCTCCTGCATAAATAAGAGCAATTAAATCCCTTAATCAGAAGCTGAAGCTGAGATCTAGCTTTGAAATCTTGCTCTTTTGAGACAGATGTCATTAAAATGATCACTGATGCATAATCAGCAGCGGTGCATCGTGATTTCTAGCTGAGCTCATTCGGTGTGTTTGTGGCAGTCAGCACGGCCTGTTCTGCAACTTTTGAACAAGGATTTAAAAAAAATTCTCAGGTTATGTTATTTTTCCAAAACAAAAAATAATGCATTTGTATTTGTTGGATTTTTAGAACAATTGATCCCTAATTTAAGAAGGCAATGACTGCTTATTAAGCACTCTGTGAAGTATTTGAGTAATTTGACTCCAACAAATAAATATACAAACAAAGGAAAAGGGTTCATTCCTGATTATTATTCATTTATTTCAAATTCAAATATTACAATGTGATTGTGTGAAACAAAACACCAACTAAATGAGAAAACATAATGAAGAGGGTATGAAAATTAGAGGACAAATGACAAACATTAATAGCGTTATTAAATCTGTTTGGTTCCTAAAAACAAACAGAGCTTTTTGAGTTAGGCTTCCTTTGATTTGTGGAATAAATAGATCACACGTCTCCACTGAGGCCAGAAATTTCCATACAGCTGCTGTCAGTTTGACTCACCACAAAACTCTTCTCATTGTTTGACTCAACTTGTTTTTAAATACTTTTTTGTCAAACAACAAATGAAATATTTAGTTTTATGATATGCTTTACTTAATTTTAAGACTCATAGAAGTTTGCTCTTTAGAATTACTGCCAACAGAAAGCATCAGAATTTTGTTTATGTCTCTCTGTGTGTACTTCCAACTGAAGATGGCTGCCTCAGCTAAGTGATGTTGCAAAAAATGGTTTTAACTCAGTCAGTGTTACAAATATTGAGCTAAAAATTGGTGATTGTAGCCGAGAGGCTTTTCCAACACATACTGTGAGCATCACTTATTGTGCAACATGTTTGCCTTAAACTTTGGCATCAGCTACTGTACAGAAGTATAGAGCTGTCACATGATAGACAATAATTGTTGAGCCGTATCTTGTTATAACAAGCAAACTATGTCCTAAAAACAAAATAACAATGTTGTTATAACAAGAAAACTAGGGAAAATAAGAAACTATTCTGTAAAAACAAGATTACTATCTCATGATAACATGTACCAGTTTTGAATACTGCAGATACTGCGTTCAGCTGTAGTGCTAAATGCTCTGATGCTGAGTCACATCTGAGTGCAAAACCAAAAATGTGATTTTTTTTTTAGTTTTCGTAACATAAATTATTGTAAAATTACAGAAAGTGTCTCAGTCTCTCTTTTCCCCACCATGCGTTATTACGTTTAGGCAAGCCAACATTTATGAAAAATATGTTGTACCATAAAACTGTAAAGCAGTAAAGCTCAAGTACCCCTGGATGGATTTATTGGAACATTTAGATGTAATCATTTAATGTACAACTCATTAACTTTTACAGTCTGCCCAATTAAATATCACTCTCACTGTTAATTGGCATGAGCCAAAGCAAAAATGGTTGTGATTCCATCAGTTTTACAGATATTGACCTAAACTCAGGTATGGTAGTAGATGAGAGTCATTACCAAGACATAGATTGAGCACTAACAGATCAAGTAAGATTTTGTCATATTACATGACATCATACTTAATTTTATTTTCAAGGTTTCACCAAGGCAGCTGTAATTCAATGTAAGATGATTTTGGTTAGACTGACTGGTGTATTTTACAAAATGTAAAAAAAAAAAAGAACCTCACTTTTGTTGTTGCATGCAACATATTGACCAATAACATCCAGTGTGTGTTTGCAAAGTTGGATTTATCAAATTTATCATGAAAGCTAAAACAACCAATCTTAAATATAGATCAATTTAATTTATTTTTTATACATTTTGTTTGTTTGTCTGTTAAAGTATGAAGAATTCCTTATAATTCCAAGAAACGTTTCCATAGATTTCACAGCTGCAGGCTTGTTCTCTGGTGTGTATGTGTGCTGGCATTAGGATGGCTCAGGACAGATTAAGTAATTATAGGCACGCGCTGCCTAAGCGTGGCCTTGTGTTGTCAGGTGTTGCAGCATGAGGTGCAGCTTGTTGCAGGGGAGAAATAATGTGGTGCAACTAGCACAAAATTGCATGAAGAAAAAAAACAGAAGAGGTTTTGCCATATGCTTGTTTGGCTTTCCACCTCTTACACATGCAGGAAAATTTAAATTTGAATCATTCACACTTTATTGCAACAAGTTCAGTACAGTTATGCAAAACTGCATGATATATAAAGCATAATGTCGAGGTTTTGATCATTTTTAGAAAGCAGGAAAAAAATCTCTTATGAGAATGGTTTAAATATATCTACGACTCAAGTGATCAAATCAAATTACGAATAAATTGCTGTTTGGTTGTTTTTTAGACCTTCACAAATAAATGTAGCTGAGAGCAAAAGAGGTCATGTCACCTTCAGCCACTGAGGCCATTCAGTGACAAAGGAGATGTGACTTAGCAAGTCTTCACTACTATAATATATAATGATGTGTTTTACTGAATCAATTAAAAAAAACTGCAATTAGGAACAATGTAATTTCATTCAGGGTTTAAAGTTTAATGTTTCAAAATACGATTAATTTATTGTGGATCAAATTTGTGCTTCTTCAAAGTTTGTTGACACATTTTATCAGACGCATCGTGGATTCTGAAAACTTACCTAAAATCAATTAGAAAATATTCCATTTACATAAATTTCTTGGATATACTTCTGAGTATTTACAAATTAGCTTTAGTTGTGCTTTGGTTTGTAAAATTAATTCTGGCAAATGAGCTCCCTTTAAGCATTTTAATATGTTTTTAATGTGTTTAATAGGATTTTTCTGGTAAAACTGTTTAACTGAAAATGAACAATCAGTACTTTATAGTATTTATCTAAAACATATGACATCAAAAATAATTTGGTTTGCAAACTTCTTATTAAAAACTTTCAAAAAACACAATTGTTTTAAATAAGTATTTTTATTTAAAGTTCTGCAGACCTTTCAGAAATCATGTGAGGAGTCAAAGGTTTGCAAAATGCATCATTTAGTGAGCTGCCAGTGTCATCTTTGCTGCAATAATTCTCACTGAACAACATTAAAAACAAATGAGCAAAACAAAACCAGAAATAAAATAAATTCAATGAAAAATGTTGCCAGCAAGGATTTTGACTCCTTTGCTAATCTTAGAGCTGACTCCACCCTTCCTGTCTGGGAGCCCTCAGTCACACCTCCACCTCCTCACTTTACCTCTGCACACCTTTTCGCAGCTGACTGAACAGGGATCTTTGACTGGGGTTTTGGAAACAAAACAAATACTGAAAAGAACGTGATTAAGGACTTTTCCTTTTTTTTTTTAAAGAACTCAAGGGACAAAAGGCATTTTTGTGTTCCTGCTGCATGAACCATGACTGTGCTCATGTGTTCACTGGTTAGACTGGCTGTGTGATAACTCTTCACAAGTGCAGATTCAGACCTGAGTGAAAGAACAGCTGGTAAGTTTACCAGTAACGGAAGATAAATTAAGATAAAGTGTTGATCAGTGATATGATGCAAGCTGTTATCTGGTAAATTCAATGACAGTGTTTTTTTATGTCAGTTTCTACGTGCATTGTAGTTTGTGTTGCACAAGAAAGCTTTTTGTCTTAAACAAAGGAGATGCACTCTTATCTCCTGACCTTTGACTCTGCAAAATCAATCTCCCTGCTAAATGTCTTGTTTGGTATAGTTGTATGTTTTTAATGAGCATTGCCTGCATTCCTGCAATGTAAAGACTTTAAAGGGACACAAAATTTACATTTGATACCACGCAGCTTTTTAAAACAACAGTTTTGGCATCTGGTGGTGTTTAATGTATATATATATATATATATATAAATATATATATATATATATATACCCCACCTGTACAATTGGTAGTAAAGTGCTCTTATTAATACTGTTTGCAAGCCAAAATAATGATCAAATATCCAGGCAGGTGATGGTGACACCTTGACTTTTCTTGGGAAGACCCTTTTCTGTTGCATAACTCAATCACTTGTGTTCTGGAAGGGCTAATTCTAGCCTTGCTAATTAGCTTAAGTCTCATTATTGCCAGAGCACTGTGTATCAGACAGGCTTGATTGGCTTGGCATTTGTCAGCATCTTATATCCTTTAAAATGTTTAGTATAAAAGTTATTGCAAATACTGAATTTTCAGACAATTGATTGAATGTGTGGCGATGAGTTCTGTATCTTTCAACAACCAAAATAAGTTAATTTAAACTTAATCCCACCTGTCTGCCCCCTCAATTTACTTCAGTTTATCGGCTGGAAAATATTTCTTCAGTAGGGATTTTTTTCTTCTTCTAAATTTACAGCCTTTATTGAAAAATCAAGCGATTTTTGCCGCTGAGTTTGATGTTCCAGGAGGCATCAAGGTCAAGGTTGTCCAGGTGACCAGAGGCATTCATGGTTATATAACTGTGTACGTCTGTGTTCTGCAGGAGATTTAAAGGCCGCTGAGGGGAGAGTTGATCTTTAGTCAAAGAGGCTTTAATTTAACTCACAACAAACATGTACATGTTGCTTTAGAGACACGATGAGACCTTGGATTTAAAAAAGAGAGAAAAAAATGCAATTGGTTAAAAGAGATGATGAATCAGAGTCAACGTTCAGAATCTCTAACACATTTATCAAACTCTAGGGATACCCTTACACCCTCACACTGTCTGCAATCAGCTCTTCATGCCTGTGATATAAAAAAATGTGCTCACTATTTTGATTTATATGAAAAATTCAAAGTAACTTAAATTATCATGCATAATCTACTGGAGGCCACAACTGACAAATACAGAAGAAGACATCAGAGCAAGTTTGAATTCTCCTGATTTATATTAGTAAAGTTAAAAACAACACATACACACACAAAAACATAATATAGTGTATTCAGTCAAAAAGTAGGATTTCTTCAATAAGTGGATACTATCTGCTGCCTTTCAAAGTAAAAATTTAAATAAAGAGTCATGTGACTTCCTATAGGAGTATGTATTGTTAATGACTCTCGACTACTACCACAACAAATTGAATTTGAGTATCTGTATTTTTGACTGTGTTATAGCTTTTTTATTTGTTTGCTAACATTGATTAGCTGCAGTGGACATTTTAAACTAGGATGGCTCCAAGCATTATGGTTACTTCTAAGGTTATGTTTACACTGCAGGCAAAAGTGGCTCAAATTATATGTCACCCAATTCTTACATATCTAATGTTTTTCAAAGCGACTTCAGTCTAAACAGTCATGTTTCAGTTCATCTGGATTTTATGTTATTGATGCAGCGATATGCAGATAAATCCAAATATTGATATAACTGAACCAAAATTTGTTTTAGATCATATCAATAGTAGCAGATGGGATTCAAACTTTAATTTGTTTCTTTTTTCTACTTTCAGAATGTCGCTCCAGTAGTGCAGTTTTGTGCTGTAGTGGCAACATTAAATGTAAACTTTGGATGAAACAAGCGTGGCAGATTGCACAACAACTTTAGAATTGATAGATTCCAATATTCACTCCTTTAACATTGTGCTGTGTGGAACATTGTGTCTTCATGTGGGTCATGTGAATCATAACAATACTGCCACAACAAAGTGGTTGCACCAATTGAGAGACCTGCTGTTGGGATACAATAACTGTTAACCCTGTATCATGCTGTTCTGTGGTGATTATAGAATATATGGGATGCAGATGTTTTGTATTGAGATCAGTTAAAGAAGGACAAAATGCTAAATATGAAAAGGCAGGAGTTCAGTGTAGACTACTCATGCGCTTTGTGGACAAAACCAATCTCAGAGACTTTGTCATGTCTAGAAATCTCAGACCTACAAAATACACAACAAAACTGAGGGATAAAGTTAAGATTAAGACCATAAATGAGGAAGATATTGTCTTGGGGGGTTTCCAGAATGACTTCTTGTGATTTAACAAGGAACAGAACAGGTGGTGTAGCAATTAGGAACATGATGAAGGAAGCTGAGTTCAACTAGTAAATCTGAGATGAGAAATAAAACTATATTATAACAGAGACAAACTAAACATGAATCAACACCACTGGATCATAACAGAAATGCTTAATACTATTACTGCGAACAAAACTACCAGCAACTTTTTTTCCCCTCTTTCAGTGCCAACAAAATGCAGAAGCAAGTGGAGGTCAGGATGAGCGAGGGCCACATAGACCCCATCATGGAGACTCCTGAGAATCCATGTAGCACTTTCTGTGAAAAGATAATGAAGAACATGGTTCTCACTCTTACAATCCTTGGTAAGTCCATGCATACGCACACATTTCATTTATCCTCAATTCTCATATTACCTGTTCAGGGACTTGTAGGCTTAGAGGCAAATTTAAAACCAGAGACTGCTTTGTTATGAAGTGGGTCACCATAAAAAAAAAAAAATGTGGGCAAGAACAGGTGCATGGATGAAACATCCTGAAGACTGAGAGTTCCCAGCAGGCTTTGGTGTGAAGAAGGAACAAAAGATGCACGAAGAAAGCAGGTTGTTTTTAGAATAATAAATGGATGTTCAAAGATGTGGAGGGTTTTAAGGGATACTGCGAACTTTGGGTGTCAGAATGTATTATCTGCGTGTCTGTGGTGACCCAGACAAAATGGAGAAAGAAATGATTCACATACCAAGATAGTTTCTAATCATGTTAGAGTGAAACCTGTTGCATCAGCTGAATTTGACTGTTGTTAGTGATATGTAGTGGCCCAAATCTTAGGTTTGGGAAAGCTCTCATTGCCCTGACAAGGAAAACTTTTACATACACTGCTTGGAGTTCTAACTGGGCACAACCTGCTGAACTGCCACAAAATGATGATGGGACTCCATGACAATGGTCTGTGGCATCAAATTAAAGCCATGAATAGTGCAAGACTTATTTCCAATGGTTTGAATAAAGACCTGTGTCTTTTTGAGGATTGAGCCCCTCCTAAATATTGGCTGTACACCATTCAGAGCCAGGGTGACAAAGTGACCAACCAAAATCAGATGAATGCAAGCTAAACCTTTTGACAACCAAGAGCCAAAGTGATGAATAAAATCAGTGAATCAGCTGAATATGATCAAATCTAGGCTCCATATAATATAAATTCGGATTTTGTGGTATTTCACACATTTAAATTGTCAGCTGTTAAAATATTAACTTGGTGGTTCATATTAACTTCATAGATTGTCCCTAATTTAATTTTTATTTAGGGTGGCACCTTCTCCCACTCGCAAATGCTTAGCTCTCCATTTAGAAAGGAGCTCATAACTTTTCCTGGCTAACTCATGTCAGATAGGATCAGATTTAATTAAAGTGTTAAGATATACAAATCTATTATGCTTAGGTTACATTAAAATAGCTAATGGCTTTAACAGTAAGATTGTATTTTTTAGGAATCTTCACATTCCAGCAAAGGTTTAGTGTCCCTTTATCTTACCACAATAATAGATAATATGCATTCTTCAGAGACTCTGAAAAATTGATCTGAAGCTGTTACTTTTTATGATGGAAACATACATCTTTTAAAAGTAAATTTATTCTTTTGCAACAACAACAAAAAAAGGTTGAATAAAACATCCCATCAAATATTACAATGTTCATCTAGCGTTTAAACCCATGGGCGATATCAGGTGAGAGAGCCATGTGTCTGTTATCGTGCCCTGCATGTGCAATCGGTGGAGAACTAATGGCTGCACCTGGCGTCCAAAATGAGAGCAGCTGCATGTCTTTGGGCGGTGAGAGGAACTTGGAACAACAGAGGAAAATTCACCCACACATTGTGTAAACATGCGAGCTCAACCAAAAGCAACTTTGTATTGGACAATTTTGTCTGAAGCACAGTGATGTGCTTTTACAAAATACCATAAGAGATACGTGCCGGCATATTAAAACTGTTTGTGAAATATTAAATATCTTCACTGTTTGACATAATTAAAACAAAATATGGTTCATGTTATTTATGCTGTTTCATGGTATTATTATTATTTTCCCAGAAACAGAAGGATTGGATAAATAAAATAGACTAAAGGCAACTTAATTAACCTACTTTTCTGATGTGATTCATTGAGGAGCTAAATGTGTGGGGTTTTATTCATCACAATCATACAGCTGTTCTATAGATAACTAAGCACAGTGACACTCAGGTGGGATGTAATGTGAAACAACATTCAAAGGAGCATGACATGATATTCTACTTGACACGTTTCTTTAGAATACAAGAACATAAAATGTTTTATTTCATGGCTCAGAGTCACCTGGCGTTGTGTTTATTATGTGCTTTCTCAATTTGACAGGTGTGTTTCTTGGTTCCATTGCCGGCATGCTTCTGCGGCACATCTCACCGCTCCCTCCCGACGTTATAATGATCATTGCCTTCCCCGGGGAGATCTTAATGAGGATGCTGAAAATGCTTATTTTGCCTCTTGTTGTTTCCAGTCTGGTCACAGGTGGGTGAGATGCAGTATCTGTGCTACATTCAGTGTTCTGCTGAATTTGCTAACAACTGGCCTGAAATGAGGTCATGCAGTACGCATTGTTACCTGGGACTTGAGTTGCAGCCGCACAAATAAGAGAGTGGGTGTATTTTCATTTTTAGCAAACTGAAAACTTCTTTAAAAAATTGTATTTGGTGTGTGGTTGCACACTTTTCTTATATGCACAGATGTTAGTGATTTTTTTCTTTCCCCGCAGTGAATTCTGTTTTTTTTAAAGAAAACCAGAGTGGTGAAATAGGTTAGTTTAAAATTCTGCAGATAGTTAATTTTCATATTGTGCTGCCAACATGATTAATGCCATGTGTGCTAAGTTGAGATTATTTTATCTCAATAATATCTGAATCATTATAAAAAGTATGAATCACTAATATAAAATCCAGTTAAATAGAAAATATTAAGTCAATAATGATTTCTCTATTAAATCACATTATTGTTTTTTTCAAAACTCCATGTGGCCATAACTTCACTTCACTTCAAATAACTTGTAGAACATTGTTACTTCATATTCAATGGGTTGCAAAATATTCACCCCTCACTGTTAATCTAATGATGTTGTTACCCTACAACCTGCAGTTTTGTTGGATTTTTCAGTTTGATTGCAAAAAATAATTTTAGAAAATACTTATGAATTAAAATGATAAATGTGAAAAAAAAACTTGTTTTGAATAATTCTAAAACTTTTGCACAAGATTTTTGCATGCACAGCAAGCCTGTCAGAGCATATTCTATAGAGACAACTTCTGCAGGCAGCACAGCCTTAACTCTCCTCTAGATCATCTGCATGATCTTGGTCCATCCAACCATGGGTATAATTTCAGGCGGGATTAATAAATATCCCACAATGATTTGATCCAGTCAGTAACACCCCCCACCACCACCACACACACCCACCCTCACACACACACAATAAAATTACATTATTTGCTCTAATACGATAGAAAATAACTGCTGCAACTCTCCTGTTGTCTTTAGGTAACTTTGACCTGATTTATCACATCATTTATGTACGTTTCAGCATAATTGCTGAAAATGACAGGCAGGGTTTATTCTGCTCTTGTCACATTATGGCTGTATTTGTTAAAAAATGTTGTAATTTTTCCTAGCCAAGTTGTAATGTGCCAGGTAAATACATCCTCTTGAAATCTTTAGAAATTTAGGTATGTCATATAATACATCCTAAAAATGTAAAACATTGTTACTGTCGTTTTACAAAAATTAATAATTTAAAATAGACAGAGAGCCTTCAGGTAGACCTAAAGTTAAGCTCTTGCATCTAACCACTGGGATTTTTTCTTATTCTTCATGATGGAAGCTCTTGTTGCTCCTTCAGGTTTGATGAGTGCCACTTGTGTCTTCTTTAGATCAACAAGATTCTTGGCTGAATTGAAGTTTGGGCTTTAATTGACCATTTCAGGACATTTAACTGTTTGTTCCTAAACCAGTGTGTATAGGGTCACTGTTCCTGTCTAAAATCTTTGAAAGACTCCAGTTCTAGACTGCGACAAAAAATTGGCCCAGGCAGTCTGAGCAGAGATTGGCCCACCAGGTATTGATGGAAAGACGATGAAGCCTAGAAACGTGGATTAACCTGGTGTAACATATAAGGACTGACAGAATGTGTTGAGGTTTTAGGAGTTCACAAAGAGCAGCATTACAATAACCAGCAGTATAATGGCCAAAATACTGTTCAGTAAAAACAACAAAAGAAATTATTTAACAAATGTG
>JARVJO010000164.1:27725753-27738219 GCA_031762555.1 Cynodonichthys magdalenae | reverse complement strand
CTATCTATCTATCTATCTATCTATCTATCTATCTATCTATCTATCTATCTATCTATCTATCTATCTATCTATCTTGTCTTTTTTCCCATAACCTAATATTAACTACTTTGTGTTTGTGTGTGTACGTGTGTGTGTGTGTGTACATGTGTGGGGGAGGATGGCATCATGTGGTATGCGTAATGCAGCACCTGAGGAAGAAAAGGAGGGAAAAAAATCTGTGAGAAAGTGTGGAGAAAGAAAGTGCTCAAACAGGTGTGTCTTCCTGTGTCCCTATTTGGGTGTTCCCTGACGTGACATCCAGCTGCTGCTGTGTATAAAAGGTGAAGGCATGACTCATTTGCTTCAGGTACTCAGTTCAGTGGGTCACATTATCCCAGCTTGCCGACAGGTAACATCAGGTCTTTGCTCCACAAATATATTTAAGAAAATGAGGAATCTTCTTCTGGGAATTTTTTTGGGACTTTTTGTTGTGGTCCACCCAACACCTGTCAAAAGTAAGTAGCATTTATTTATTAATAAAATATTGCAGGTTAGGTTAACAACTAAATTTGAATTATATAGTTGTACATTATATAAATAACCATTATCGTGTCAAAAGAGGAAAAAAAGGAAACAAGTGAATATTTATCAGAAAATTTAAACTCTAATTTGTAGGTTTAAAAAGTGATGGTGATTCGATTTGGGTCTGTTAAACAAAATAAGTCGTTGACCGACTTTTAAAGTTTTTCGTTCCTTTTCCAGCTTCTCTATTTACACAGTGACTCAGCGCAATCCCTGCTACCACCCAAGGTGGTCTGTATATTTTTCAAGTCTAACTCTTTCTGCGAGGGTCAGATTTCATTTCTCTTGCGCATTTCTCAATTGCACCTCCAGAGAACACATGGAGGTCTTTGTGGGAAGATGTGACCTGCTCCAGGAGATACATGAACACTTTTGTCTTGAACACAGTGAAACCAAAGATCAGCAAATAGCTCTTTCACCAGTTTGGGCAACCAGTAACTTCATAGGGCGAAACACCTGATCTGAATATGACTGAGCAGAAATCCCGACTGGAGGCATGTGATTTAATGCTAGGGACTTTTTAAATGTATTGTTAGGTAATCTAAACTATGTATTATTGTATTCAGTAAACACTGATAACTCATTATCAGAAAATTATCTTACATATATTTATTTCATTATAAATCATGGTATAGGTTTGCTTACACTGTCTTGCTGTTGTTTAAGCAGAGCAGCAGAGTTTAACTGAGTAACATATGAGCAATGAAGAAGATAAAAACAAACATCCTTCACAAAATAACAGTTTTAATCTTAACAGTTTTGAATTGAACAGAATATTATCTCTAAGAATTTTAAGAGGAACAAAAAATTGAGCTCCTTGATATTTAACAATATAGAAACCTATTGCTGTTTTGTGCACATAGAAATAATAATATTAAGGGGAGCAGAGGTAAGAGAGGCGAGCCTGTGATCAAGAAGTTGCCTCTTCAAATTCTCTAATTGTACAGCATCCACACCGGCCTAACTCTGGGCCCCTTGAGTAAGACCCTAAGCACTGCAGTACAGGGCTGTGGTAGATCGGTGGTTTGTGTTTGAGTCAGCAAGGACATCCGCCCAAAAAACTTTTGCCAAATCATCAGGCAAAACTGCTTGCTTTGGTGACCCTTTGAGAAAGGAGAAGCCAAAAAAAAAAGTTATAATGGTAATAATAATGAAAATGCTGGAAACCACTGGACCATGTACAACATTTCATATCATATTAAAATTAACTTGTAGTAACTTTCCAGTATTTTGGTGCTATTTGGGATAAGACACAACCGTAGCATTTTAACAAACATATTAAATGAGATTACAGGCATTTGAAAATAAATTCACCGGTTTGTCCTATTGTTTCCTCTGCAACAGCACAAACCTGTCCTTGCTACCAAAGAAAACTGTCATTTTGAATTTTCTAATGAACTGGGTGTGTCAAACAATAAAATGGATGTTTTGATGTGGCTACACTCGCTTTTGTTCACATTTAGTCACACGGGTTAATCATCCCAGTCTCTCACCACACCTTATCAAAGCAGGATGCAAAACATGCTAACACAAGACTTTGTGGCCAGGCAAGTAAACTATTGTGTTCTGTTGTAATACATCAAAAGAGCGCAGTAATTTTACTTTCTGCTTATGTCAAGGCTGGTTGGTAAATACTTCAACTGATCCATGCCGAACCTTTTATTTTTATTTTTGTTACAGCTGTGACCCAGATCCCTGCCACATTCGAGGAGGACATTTACCATGAGGTTAAGGCAGAAGAGTTCATTGTTGACCCCTTCACACCTCAGAGTGTTTCAAAAGCTCAAAGCACTCCCACCACAACAGAGTTAGTGCTGGATGGAATAGTTGAATTACACCAAACACCGGTGGCCTTCCAAGAATCCCAACAGCTGCCCTCAGATACCACGACTGAGGGCAGTGGTGAATCTCAAAGCACACCTCTGAGTGTGTCAGATAGCCCCACAACACCGTCTGCGATGGACGTATTCTCAGCCTTCCAGGTCTCTGATCAGTTGTTAACGGATTTCACAACAGAGGGCAGTGCTGACCCCACATCTTCTACGAGGTTATTTGAAGGAAGTGGATTTTTTCCAGCTGCAGCTGCTTCCAGATCTGTGATAAGGAGCACTGTCGTTTCAGACACAACCATCCAAACACCCCAGCAGACATTCACAGATTTCTTTACAGAGGGATCTATTACAGGGTTTGAGGAAGGAAGTGGACACTCTCCAACTACAACCCAAAGCCTTGCCTCCACAACGGGGCTTGTGGTGGACAGTGTTGATGTTTCAACAACGTCTGAGTCACCAGAAACGTTCGCAACCGTTCAAGACATTGTGGTGCAAAAAAATCAGAATCAAAATCGTTTGTTTATCCCAAGACCTCAAGGTGATGGCAATCCTGGAACGGAAAAACTTTCAGACATAAAAGAACCCGAAAGTGGTAAATTATTGCTTAATAAAAAATGTCTAATTACACAAAAATAATTTAAAATAATATACTTGTTGTCTTTGAAAAAACTGTGTAAGACTGTTTTTATGTTTCTTACAGGATCAGACCAGAAAGACACAAGCATGCACAAAGGACACAGCACACCAGGTAAATCAAGAAAAAAAGAAAACAACTTTAATGAAATGCAACTCTGTATGATTTAACTCTTGCTTAAATTAGTTCATTTAAGTAACATACTCTTTTTCACCTCCATCTAGATTGGATGATCATCGTTGGGTTTATTGTTGCTCTTGCAGCACTTATAGCAGTTTGTGCAGCTATTGCCACTAGAGACAAGTAAGACTTAATTTTCAGAAAAAAAAAACGATGACACGTGTGTGTGTGTGTACTCAAAGGACAATATTATCAATTAAATAAACATTTTCTGTCCCTTGTTCTGCAGGTGGAATCATCCAAATCAGGTATCTGAAAGCATAACCAGCTCCTCAAACCAGAAGAGGGAGCTAGAGATGCAGCCCTTTGTGTACAAAGTTGAGCCTAAGGAGAGTAGGAATAATGGAGATTACACAGTTATTCCCTTGGATGACGCTCCAAATAATTTTTCATCTGACTGAGGTTGTGAGACATAAGGAGTTGAAAACTGATCAGAGGAACAGGAACGTACAGACTGTTGAGCACAAGTTTTAATATATTATTTTATTGGGGACTTCTTGTCTGGCAGAGAATTATTGTGTGTTTGCTCAAGCTGTCTTTCAAGGACTTTCATCAAACCATTGGAAACTATAAATATATAATGTATTTTAGCTAATATATTTATTGCAACAAAAGTGACTTTTTCAACATAGAAAACGTTTCAGGTCCATTTGTCCTTTATTTCAACTCAAAGTGAGAGCACTTTTACTGTACATCCATCCATTTGTTTTTTACCTGCTTTATCCTTTCCGGGTCACAGGGAGCTGCTGATTATTTCTAGTGAGAGGCGGGGTACACGCTACACAAGTCTCCAGTCCATCACAGGGACCCATAGAGACCAAAGAGTAAAACTATTCTCTCTCACACCTTGGGACAATTTAGACTTAACCATTGCATGTTTTTGGTTGGTGAGAAAGAAACCAGAGTGCCCAGTGAAAAGCCATGCAGGCACAGGGAGAACATGCAAACTTCACACAAAAAAGTTTGTTCACTGTTGCGTTTTAAAGTGTGTTTTTCTTCTAATGGTAATGTGACCTTTGTTGTAATTTTATTAAAAACTATTTTTGTGGATTGTAACTTATGAAGCTGCTTGGTTGCTCTCCTGCCTTCGTTATGTAAGCTCAGAGCTGAACCTGCATCTTAATTGCTCCTCTTGACACCCACACAGCACTGAAATGCTGTAAAATACACTCACCGCACATTCGCTTATACGTCCCACGTTTTACAGGAAACAAAGACGACGGCACCTCATCAATAAACATTTATTTGTCTTTCATCAAGTATTTACACTTAAGTGTTAAAACATTTACACGCTTTGTGTCCATTTTTCGAAGCAAATGCTTTTGTACTTGTGAGAGAGAAGCACTGGACTGTGAAACCCATCCTTTCAATTCTGTTCGCATTTAGTCACAGTCGACACAGTTCAGCATCGCAAAGAATGACAGACAATAATACATTTTTGCACTAAAATGGACATAAAATGAAATGAAAAGTTGAAAGATAAAGAAAATGTAAATTGTTCAATTGGTAGAAAACAATGAAATGACTAAGAAAGTTTAGCAAATCCAACTGTTGCTGTGAAAAAGTGGTGTGTTTTTGTTAATGATGCCCTTACAGAATAAACATATGAAAAAAAGAAAAAAAAAGTGCCACACGACAAACAAAATACTTTGCACTCATTCTTATGACATTTTAAAACATTTATAATTAACACATGCAAGTGTGTATTTAATGTAAATAGTGTGCTCTGTTTTATTTTTGTCTTATTTTTTTGTAATGACTGAGCCACACAAACTGGATTGCTTGTTGATTCCTCACATTATGTAGGCATACTTTAGCTGCCAGCAACAGAGTCCTTAAACATATAAACCACCTTCCTTTATCCTCTCAAAACCTTTAAATAATCAAGTCTTCAAGCCATCTGTCACAACAGTCATTAAAAATATCAAAAAAATTAATAAATGCATTTTATTTCTTAGGAAATTTGAAATTCAATATATTATTTAAAAAATTGCAAATAAATCACTTTGTCACAAACTACTCAAACCTCTATCATCCCGCACATAAGAATAATTTGATAAATAAATAAACATCTCTAATATTGCTGAACACTGTAAATATAAACCCATTTTTTACAGAAATCTTCAACATTGCAAAAAAACCGTTATGACAAAATTGCCAACACTATACATTTAATTTGTTCATCTAAAGTGAATATATACACAAAGTGCAAACAGGCACTTTAAACATGGTTATATAAGCTGCTGCTTATATAAATAATTTATAAATAAATAATCCAGTTTTCAGCTAGCTGTAGTTCCTACTCCAACACTCAAAATATGTAAAAACAACATTCAGTGACCTTGTTGTTAGTGTCAGATTTATGCAAGTGCTGGAGGCAGACTTTAGTGTGCACTTGTTAAACAGACCTGATCATAGCTAATTAACTCTAAGTGCAATTATCAGCTTGTTATTTATATGCAAATATGCAGTAAAAACTCTGCAAAAACCCAAATAATATCATGTGTGAAAAGGCCCAGCCATCCTCACTTGACAAGTTTAAAAGTGGGGTTGATTTATTTCCCTTCACTAGAATTTCAACTTTAACATTCTAGAGAAATGATGAAGAAAAGAACTTCAGTCCAGAACATGTTTAAATCATCTTAGTGGTCGCACTCTGCAAGTGACATTATCAAGGCAAGATTGTCACGAATAAATGCAAAAAAAGACAGTTTGCAGTAAAACTGACTTGCTCTTTCATCCCAGGAACACTAACACAATGATTACAAACCATTTCCAGAACACAAAAAATATATATATAAATAAATATGTACAGGTACTGAGAGGGCATCCTTACTGGACTCCAGTTTGAGCTTTGTTCTCTCCAACACATTCTGTACTGTTTGTTGCCACTTTTAGAAGCCACTCCCTCTCTTAAGTCCTAAGCTTTGCTTCTTAGGCTTGACCATGTGTGACATTCAGGTATAATCCTTAAATTAAACAGTCATTTAGTAATGCAGCCTGTTAGACTCCCAGTGACTTCAACTTGTTACTTTTTTGTACTGTATGTCCTTGTTTCGATCTTCACTGGGAGAGAGTCACATTTCCTTCATCCTTATTGTCTCTTTTATCCTCAAGCCACAAAAATCTTCAATACAAAAAGAAAAACAAATCGTTGCTGAAGAGATTAAATAAAAAATCTTTAATGAAAGGGAAACAAATGTAGAAGCCACAAGTAAGACCCTGGGTAAAGTCAGCTGTTTAATTCATCTGCAGTCATGCATAAAACGCACATGCTTTTTTGTGTTTATGCAGATGTATGATCAGTTGTACAAGACGTCCTCCAGAAGGGTAACTTCTTTCAAAAACTTGCTGACAGTTGCCTCTTCCTGTAGAGTCACCCCTTTGGTGTTTACTTAAATGAATGTGTCCTTGTTAGTGTTAATTTTCAGTTAGCTGTGGTCTCAGAAGGTTAACGTTGGTGAAACTCTGGGGGAAGGTGCCAAATCTGCTTTACCTGAAGTTCCACGGTTCTTCATCAACATGGGAAAAGTCCTGAGTGGTGCCATTTGTAACCTGCAAGCAATTATCAAGGACATCTAATTGACCCAAGGCACCTTTTTATTAAAAAATATATAAAAACTATCATTGGTTGGGGATAGAGAAGCCATGGCTTCATTACATTCAGGCCATTGACCCTTTGGACTGACTTTAGTTTGTAAATCCCCAAATTAAATCAAGTACGCATGTCGTTTCACAATGAGAGAATGATACAGTGATATAATGTTACTAGCACTGCAAGGAAACATCATTGTGAGAGATGGCCATGTATTTTATGAATTCTCTCCCAAACCAAATTACAACACATCTTTGTTACTAAAAAGGCAGTGAAATATCAACCAATGTTACTGATTGGATTTAAATTATGCTACAGGAGAAGAACAAAACCATGCATTTCACAAATGTGATGCATCTTTTTAGTTGAATCAGCAGTCTTTATGTATACCACTGGCTACAAATGGTTTTAAATATGGCCAGTTATTAAAAAATGCAATTTGGTCCAGGCTGCCATAAATACATGTCCAATTAATTAGACAAAAATAAGTAAATAAAACCAAATATTGAGGTACATACCACAAAAAAACCCCAAAAATTATATAAACATAAACAAGAAATCACACTGGGGGAAATGTCTGCTTAAAAAATCTTTGGGATTTAAAGACTTCTTGAATGTGGTTAAAGCAAAAGAAATAACAAAAAAATTGTTTGTTGACCCTGGTATCACAAAAACTGCTTCTTCATATAATGCATCGGTGAATGAATAAATATTTACATATTTATTTAACCTTTCACCACTTTAACAATATTTTCATTAATGAAAATATACATTTTTTTCTATAGATTCACCAAACATAAAAAAGCAATACAGTCACACACAAGAAAACAAAACAAAAAAAAAAAAAAGATAGAGCTGAGGGGTTTTCTACATACAAGTCTCTATGTCCGTTAAAGTGAAATGTACCTTGCAGTCGTCTATCAAGATTGAGTTGTGGTGAGCATATACATTCTGATTGGTATTGTTTTCAAAGTAGGACTGTGTCTTTGCCATCTCAAAGTCATCCATCCGGGTCTGTTGAGCATCAAACGTGTCAAGTTCGTCTTTGGAAAGATGGTAGACGATTCCTGCTCCATAGGAGTCCCCAACCACATTAACCGAGGTACGGAAACGATCGCTGTGTGTTGATGGAAATAGAGACAAAAAAATAAATAAGCTATGCAGAAATTATTTACATTTCCAAAAAGAAAACAGTTTCCCTAAGGAAATAAAAAAAAACGTTATTATAGTTTTTTTGTCAAGTAGATACAACACCAATTTGTACAAAGACATTGTGTAAAGTGCAAATAAGAATAGATTGCAATGATTTGCAAATCACATAAACTCATGTTTTCATTCTTAATGACACATAGTGAACATATTGGTTGTTTAAACTAATAAAATACATATTTTTACAAAGCAGCAACAAATCTCAAATAGGTAGAGATCGTGGCATCAAAAATCTGGACAAATATGTGGTATGAATAAGAAACAGCTGAGGAGCATTTTGCAAATGTTTTGGTTACCTGGCAACAAGGTCAGTAGGAGGACTGAGTACAAAAGGAGCATTTTTACACAAGCTGAATATTGGTATTTAAAAGAGAAACTGTGGAGGACAAGAACACTATTGGATACTCCCAATCGTCAGGTCTTGAGGCGGTACTGCATTAAAAACATGTCTAATTCTGTTATGGCCTTCACTGAATGGGTTCACACTTCCATAAATTACTGTAAACACAGTTCACTGTGCCATCCAAAAATGTTGGTTAAAGCTCTATCATGCAAAGAAGAAGCCATATGAAAGAAATACATTTCTTACATCAGACAAATTAAAATGAAAAAATGTAATTTTGGAAACCACGTGTTCCGTACTAAAGAAAAAAGGGAGCATAGGCTGTTAATGCAAAATTTAAAAATCTGCCTCTCTGATGGTATTGGGGTGCATTGGCATAGGCAGTTTGTGCATAAGGAAAGTCACAGTTAATGTAATAGACTCAAGTATAAACATGTTTTAAAACAAAATATCGCTCCCTTTCAGATTAGGTATTTTAAAAAGAAGACATTGATTATTTCATCTGCAATATTGCATCCACTGAAACGTAGTAAACTTTGTAGTAAAAAGAAAAGTCTGGCAATGAAATGGGCTGTCTGCTGTCCCAACCTCTGACCAATAGAAAACATTTGGTACACCATGAAACAAAAAAAAACAAAAAAATCAGCAAAGCAAATCCAAGACTGGCAGCTAGAATTCTGTCAGACAAGAATAAGACATTATTCCTATCTAAAAACCTACCTTGATTTTATTATAGCTTTTTTTATTATTATTATTTAACTGCTCTTTTGTTAATAAAATATGGGTTTGAGAATTGCAGATCATTGTTTTTCTTTTTGTGGGTGTTTTTTATACACAACTTTTATACACAACTTTTTTCAAAGTTGAGGTTGCATACAGTATATTTTTACTTTTTTTTAATAATGCAGTAAATTAGTTAAAACTGTTTTAAGATGTGCTGTCTCATTTATTTTATTTTTTTTTCTTTTGTTCCATTTCTTTTGTTTAATTGGATATTTTTAAAGGGAACAGAGAATACTTAAACAGATTTTTATTTAATTTTTTATTTTTTTTTACTTTTTGCAAGGTAAGTCTATAGATTGGAGGAGGTTTGTTTTAAATAGTGGTGGTTGTGACTCACAGCAGCCAGTCCACAGCAACCAAGAGGCTGATGTCCTGAGTGGGCAGCCCCACTGCTGTGAGGATCAGAAGCATGGTCACAAGTCCTGCACTGGGGATACTGGCTGCTCCAACACTGGCCAAGGTGGCTGTCATACTAACCAGGAGACAAATTCAAACATTTTAACACTTCTGTTATACACATATGTGAACAGTATAGGTTTTTAGTGACTAATTTATCAAATTGAAAACAAATCTGAATGGTGTGTCTAAAAATGTAGGGCTTTTTATTTTACATCTTAAGTAATCTGTCCTGAAAATTTTTACGGTGAAAAATGATATGTTTCTCACCTGACAGTAACTATCTGGCCCCAGTCGAGCACAATCCCATTCATCTGAGCTATGAAGATGGCAGCCACAGCCTCATAGAGGGCTGTCCCATCCATGTTGATGGTGGCCCCCACAGGAAGGACGAAGCGTGTGACTCTTTTGTCAATGCCCAGGTTTTCCTCTAAGCATCGAAATGTGACAGGCAATGTACCAGCACTATGGAGAGAAAAAAAAAAAAAAACACTTATTTAGTTCTGCCTTGTCCCTTCACTTGTTTTTTTTTCTTTCGTGTTCAAGGAACCCGACATTTTTGACTTCATTATACCTGGATGCTGTTCCAAGTGCCGTGACCCAAGCCTGGAATATCCCCATAAAGAACGTGAAAGGGTTTTTCTTCACTATCACAAAATAGATGAGCGGAAGGAAAATGCCTCCGTGAATAATGAGGCCCACTATCACAGTCACCATGTACAACCCCAACTGCTTTGCTACCATCTCCAAGTCAGCAATAGAGATGATCTTTCCACAGATAAGGCAGGCGATACCAAGAGGAGAATACCTAAAGATAGACATAAATGATGTCCTTCTGTTACAAGGAGCAGCTTTTTTTACATTCATTAAAAAATCTATGCCGTACACAGAACACATGGAGAATTGCACTTACCACATAATTGCATTCACAAGCTTCATAACGATCTCATTGAGCACGTTGAAAAACTCCAACATTAACTTGGCCTTCTCTCCCATTTTCCCCATAATGACTCCAAAAGCCACAAAAAATCCAATCAAACCTAGTAAACACAGAATGCGAGTTTAGTATGAATGAGGGAATACATGCCCTGTGAACTATTTTTGCCTTGTAGTACGGTATTATTCAAAACAATCTTTAAATAAAACAGTCCACTGTGCATTTCAGTTTATACATCACATTATGTCTACTTCATGCAGTTTGGAATGATGCAGTTCACTTACATCAAATTAAGTTTATAAAAACTAGTATATTTACTTTTTTAGTTTTACAACTAAAAATTGGAAAAAGATTTTTTTCCAGTGAGGGCACAGTCAACCTTTTGCTGACATGCTGTGGGTTTGCTGTTTTATTTTTATTTTTTTATTATTGTTTTCACCCACCCAGGACATTCATCCCACTTTTGAACTGTAGCGACCTCTTGATTGTGAACTGTGGAGGTGCTCTGGTTCTGTTAGTGGGCACTTGTACTTTGGTGGTTACTGTCTGGATCTGGACAAAATAAATAAATAAAATAATAAAAGATGAACAAACTGTTGGAGCAAATGACATTTAACATTATGTGGGTTTTGTCAAAGATATATAAATATATATATGAGACTCCTACCTGCTGGAAGCAGGCCTGTACCAGGTTCTCTGGGAAAAGATTTCGGATAAGATCAAACAAAGCGTCCACACTGGAAACGTCATCGTTCTTCTTTCCCTGCCCGAGGTTAGCTCTCAGTTTGGGATTTCCTGGGTGGATGAGCAGTACCAGGATCACTCCCAGGACAGCTGCAATCACTGTTGTTGACATGTAGTACACCATGGCCCTGGAGCCCAAGCGGCCACTGGATTTGGCATCCAGACCAGCAAGTCCTGTTAGCACAATAATAAATAGTTTTACAACAAGCTAAGGTACTACTGATGAGTTAATTTTTCAGTTTTTTACACTGCTATAATTTAACACTATATTCTTACAAGGCATTACAACCTGGAATCAATTGGATTTCCAATTTGATGAAAAATAAAGCAGATTTGTAAAGAGAAATACTGTAGTTAAATAATTTTAGTTAATAAGTAAATAATATTTTAATATGAAATTAAAAAGTGGTGCATGCATAAGTCTCAGCCTGTTTGCTCTAATTCCCTATTCATTATCTTAATAAACTACATGATTTGTTTAATAATATCCAAGTGTTAAATGATCTCAGAATATAAGGCACACATATACACCTGTTCTGACAAACCCCAGAACCAACACCAGCGAAACACCTCAAAGCAGTAAAAACCATCAAGCAAGAGACAGCATGAAGACCAGGGAACTCTCAACATAGGTCAGAGGTAAAGTTGTGAAGAATAAAAACACTTGTGGTTGGGTTAAAAAAATAAACAAGAACAGTGAACATTTCACGAAGCTCCAATAAATCCATTATTAGAAAATAAAAAGATGTTGCCATCACAGCAAACCCACCAAGAGTCAGTAACTGGGTAAGGAGCACATGAATCAGAGAAACATCCAGGAGGCCAAGACAATTCTGACGGAGCTGGACAGCTCTTCTGCAGAGACGAGAGGATTTGTCCATAGGAGCACAAGAAGCTGCACAGAGCTGGGCTTCATGGAAGAGTGGACAGGAAAAGGCCATTGCTTAAAGGGGAAAAAGGCTGGACTGGTTGGCATTTCTTCCTCAAACATGTGGATGATAGTACTTTGGTTAGATGAGAGCAAACTCAAAATTTTAGGCCATCAAAAATAACACCATGACTGAGTATGGAAAACACATTCATGAGATGAACTTGTTAGAGTCTTTCACCGCTGGACTGGCCATCGGGCATAGCGGGCACTTGCCCGGTGGGCCGTGCGATTTTGGGCCAGGCCATTTTTTTTCCCTCTCTACTTTCTAGTTATGATGCTTATCGGCACACACAGCTGGTAGATCGACCCCTTAGTCTTGAA
>JARVJO010000164.1:27708374-27721376 GCA_031762555.1 Cynodonichthys magdalenae | reverse complement strand
GTTAACCAAGGGAATTGGACGTCACGTGACCTGTGCGTGCTACGCAAAGCAAGCGACTTCATGCATTAAACAAAACATGGCGCCGTACAAACAAACACGTAAAGAAACTACACGCGGCACTCAGTGCTTTGCCATAAACTGCAAAAATTATGACAATAAGGTCACAAGAGCAATGGGGATTACGTTTCACAGGTAAATAATACGCAAAACCAAAATCATTTATTTCAATTTTAAAATCGGTATGCTAACATACTTTCATAAGCTTCGTCTGATTGTTGCTAAATGATGGTGTCTACTGGTATTAAACCGATAAAGTGTGGATTTTTGATGAAGTACTAACCCTTTAGACTGCGTAATATTCCGTAAATCATGACGTAGACTCGCTAATTACAAACTAAAAGCAAGAATTGAGCTGCATGGTTCACGTAAACAACCCTTGTCAAGATGTCCGCTTGTCATGCTGTCATGTTGTCATGTTTTCGACAATCTACTAATGTGTGTCTTTCAGATTTCCAGACAAAAAGAAGAAAGAAAAATTGTACCAACTGTGGGCAAATGCTTGTCGGCGAGAGTCTGAGCCTTCATCAACTACTAGAATATGCAGCGTTCATTTTACACCGGAAGAAATCATCCATAAAGAGAAAAGGGTTCGCCTTAATGAGGATGCAGTGCCTAAATACTTTGACTTGTCTGATAATTTGCAGGTATGACATTGTTTTGATAAGTACAAATTGTGGCAATGTTCAACCTGATTGCCATTTTCCAGTTTAATGCAGGACTTGCAACTATATTGTTGATAATGTTAAACATTAACAACAAAATACAATATCTATCAATGGCTGACACATTTTAGTTTTGTTTGTTAACCCATAGTGTGTGATTTATCATCTTAATTTCAGTAATTGTTTGTGTCTCAGTTGTCTGGTTGGGCCCGTCTTCTGATTCTGTCACAATGACTTGCTTTACAAGATGAACTTTATAAATACAAGTTAGCTACAGATGCTCAGTTAGCACACTTGTTTACCTGTAATGTTACATTGCAATTCGAACACTGTGTTGTTACTAGGCTTTAAGGTAGGTTTTTGAGGAGGTTGTTTCCCCTCAAGTTTATGGTTGGACAAATTTTAATTTACAGACTTGACAGGGAGCAGAGATTGTTGCAACAACCACTGCTGAAGCTGTAAAATCTCTACCCACCACCTCCATCCATGCTCAGCTCAGCTTATTCTGTCTTCCTCTGGTTTTAGAAAATTGCAGTCTTTGCTTGTTGTGCACTCACTGCTGACTCAGAGTTTTGCCAAGGCTCGCCCTCACCCTAATTCTGATTGGCTAGTAAGCCTTTTTAGTGTGTTTTAGATTAAAACTCTGTGTCTCATCCAGAGAAATGTTTCTCAGCAAACTCAAAGATCGTCATGGTGCACTGGGGTCGTCTTTACACAGAAATAACGCCATAAAAGTCAGGTTGTTATTGCGTGATTAATGTGCTAGTTCCAATAATATCAAAATAAATTCAAGTAAGTTTTAAATGTTTATGAGCACTGTTTCATATAAATAAGCATGGAATGTGTTCGTTTTTTTTTTTTACGTAAACAGACTAAACATGCACAGATAAATTTTCTTTGGATGCTTTAATGCAGTGGTTCTCAAGTCTGGTCCTTGTGACCCACTACCCTGCATGTTTTAGTTGTTTCCCTGCTCTTCAGCATGTCTAAGTTCTGCAGAAGCCTGGCAATCACTTGATCATTCAAATCAGGTGTGCCACAGCAGGGAAACAACTAAAAATTATGTTTGCATCATTTCCAACAGCTGTTCTATATTTTAAAATTGTGTATTTATAATTGCTGTGTAATGTTTAAGTTCTTACTCAGTAAGTATTTGTATCGACGAGTACCTAATCTGAAGTACTTGTACTCGGTTTGAGAAAAACTGGTATCGTTGCATCCTTACTAAAAACATGCCATACGTCACTATTCCTGTATTTTCTCAATGATTTTCAAGACTAAACATTGTAGTTAACACTAAAATCATAGTTTGTATTTTGATCAGTAGTAGTAGTAAATATTATTATTATTATTTTTTTTTTATTTAATCGAGATTAATAAGGCTGAGTAAAACAATCTGTTTAAATTTGGGAAAATCAATTCAAAGGTGTATTAGATCAATTTTTCCTCATGGTGTCTTGTGTGTGATGAAGCTGAGATGCATTTCTATATTTTTTGCCACTCCTGGCTCGCAGTATTTTTACACCTGGTTGAGGTTCAGTGCTAACATTAGCTTCTGACAACAAGTTGTCTCGGACAAAACAAAAGAAAGTAAGGAATCCCTAGCATTACCAGCTGATTCTCAGCAGAACGTAAAGGTAACATAGACCATGATGACTTTTGTTTGCAAAGATTTACGTTCGTACGCGGTAGCGAAAAACAAAGCAGGCTTCGAGCGTCTCGTTCAGGTGCTTAGATCAAAAACTACTGTATGTAAACATCTGACTGAAACTGTTATCCCCAAAGTGTATAAATATGTGAAAGAAGAAAATCATTTAGTTTGTTACCACTATTATTCTTTCTAACTTTAAGAAACATCTCGATGAAATTAACAGTGGTGGAATGTTGTAGTTGTATATGTATTTTTTTTTCTACTTTTTATTGAACATAACAACAGATGGTAACAGAAACCTTACAAATATACAATTTTCATACGCTCAAAAGGAGTGGCCTGAAGTATACGTATATTGGCCCACCCCTTCTCCTGCAACCTTATTCCCATCACCACTTCATCAAAAATGTATTCATAATTTTTTTCAAATGAAAGCATACAACACTGTCACTTGCAATTCCTTTTTAATTTAAAACCTTTGAAACTTGAGACAGTTTTGTTTCAAGAGTAAACTGTCCAATTTACAAGTTTGCCCTTAAAACCTGATGTTTATGGTGAGGAAAAAAAATAAAGTGATATTGTATTTTGCAACACAGTTGAACCATTTTCATTATTTAAGAGCAGATCGAATTGAATTGAATCGAATCATGACTAATCGATTCAGAACCTTATGAATCAAAATTGAAATGTTTTAGAGAATTGGCCACAACACACAGCCCTAGAGATTAAGTTGGTATTAAAGTAGTTGCTAGAGCTTAATCTTGATGAGCTGATATCACTGGTGGACATTAATGGAGTACATTTACTTGAGTACTGTACTTAAGTAAATTTTTGAGTATCTTTACTTGACTTGAGTAATTCTTTTTTGGGAAACTTATGACTTTCACTCCACTACATTTCAAAGACAAATATTGTACTTTTGACTCCACTACATTTCTTGGAAGCTTGTCAGTTACTTGTCACTTTTAGTTCAGCTTAGTTTTGTAATCAGCTGTTGCTGTTTTCCTTTCTTGAAATGCCATTGGCCACACGCTATGTTACTCACAAGGAGAACCAATCACAATTGTAGTTCACACCAGGGATAGATTTGGGATTACATCATCTTCGTTAACCGTCACGGGCTGAGCCTGAGCTCCCACCTTCAGTTCAAACAGAACCCAGCAATGGAGAAGATTGAAGAAACCGGAGAAGTCAGTGCACCCATGGCTATATCCCAGCTCGATGTTTGAAATTTTAGGACTGAAAAATAGTTTGTATCAGTTTAAACGTCTTCTGTGTTCACCACGGATAAACTACATTTCCGAATTTAAGAACTCACCTCTCACTTTATTGCATTTTTATGCTGAAATCTTTACAGGTTGTATAGACTTTGTAGTTATGTCAATATGTCAGATGTTTTCCGAGAGTTACAAAGTCTTGTAAAATCACTCAGCAATGTACTGATGTTAGAAAATTTAATTTGCACTTTTGAATACTTGAGCATTTTCAAAAGTAAGTACTTTTTGACAGAGTAACTTTTACTTGTAGTTGAGTAGATGTGACTGTGACTGAGCATCATTACTTTTACTCAAGTACTAGAGTTGAGTACTTTGTCCACCACTGGCTGATATCAAACACAAAAGCTCTCTTTTAACATGATTTTAATTCACTTGATATAACGGTCACAGCAGAGGATGAAACTATCAGCAGGTTTTTTCATTCCAAAATAATACACATTTTTGACTAAATCTACCCTAAAGTAAAAAGTCATGGCTATAGATACTATTCAATAAATATAATTTAAGCATTTACATGTTTTTTTGTTCCCATCTAAGTTTGTCTGTTTCCAGTTTAAATGGAACAATGTGACTTAAGAGTCTCTTGTAAGAGCTACTCAATAATATATAATGAGATAGTCAGATGATATCTTCAGCTAAAAATTTGCATTCTGTGAATAATAAAGAATTGCTCATACAAAAATATTTGTTCTAACATGCCTCATATTCTCACTGTTAAGCAAAGAGTATTTTATCTGGAAACAGGTATCGGTTGTGAAACTAGATGTAATAAAATAAATAACTTTTTCATGTGAAAACTGGTTTAATAGAGCTGTCAGCCCCACCTTAAACATGTTAGCCCAGTGGAAGGTACATCTGTGATCTTGTTTGGAAATGTTTGTCCAAAATCCTCATCTGGTAAAGATCCAGTTTTGATTGAAACATCTGTTACTGAGTCATTTCTGCAACAAGAGTATTTGTTTAAAGTCACCTCCAACTCTAAAAATCCACAACTTTGTTGCATTTTGTGTCCCACTAAATTTAAAATCACCTAAAAGAGCAAAGCTGTTCAGATCTACAGGTAAAAAGCATGCTGCTTTTCTAGTTCAGAGAATGAAAAGGAAGAAAACAAGAAAAATCATAACACTTTCAAATGTTCTGCCTGCTTTAATTTTCAATCTTGTTGCATTTACTGTACCTTAATGCTGTGCAGACCACCAGTTAAATGCTATATAAATGGGACACTGCGTGGCACTGCCACGTGTGCCATCATGTAAATGTTGCAGAGTAAATTCGAGTGTCCTCATGTGAACTGTGCCCACAGGAAAACAACAATTTAAAAGGTTCTTTGTCTTGGCATGCTTTGTTGAATATTTAACTTTTTTTGCATTGGCAACATGCCTCTATTTGTAAGAAAAAACTCCTTTCCCATGTAGTTCAAACGAAATTTAGGACCTATTCACAGCTACAGAGAACATATATTTTTAGGTGATGTTCGCTGTTGTATGTTTTGGATTATAGCATAGATAATCCTGTTCTTTTTCTTTTGTGTACTTGTTGAGACATAAATTTGAATGGTGTGTTCTTTGCTTCTTATTAACCCTTCTATTAGAGGAAACTAGTTTCTCCTTCACTGTCGAAAGGAAAGGAATGAAGGAACTTAATTATTGCAAATTTGCTATCTATTTTTTCAGATTGGTGGGGAATGAATTAAAATGAGGATGTGAAGCTGTTTGAGGAAAGTGTTTTCCTCTTACTTAAAAGCACTAATCCAGTTTTATTTGACATCATTATTAGTTTTACTGCAACTATTACCCCTTTATCTTTTTTATCAAGGCTGTGAATTTTCATCAGATCTTTTCAGTACTTTTCTCTTTCTCTCTCTCTTTTTCTACTGACAGAAGAAGTTGACTTTGTGTGTTACCAGCAATGACTGTCATGATGCAGATCAACAGGTCACAGAAATACAAGCAAGTATAACATTTTAGTATGCACTTGTATGAAAGTATGATGTCGATCTGAACCAGCCAAAAAGAGAAACCACAAATTACAGTAAACAAGAGAAATGTCTACATATTGTGCAACAATGTCATCTGGTTTATAGGTGAAACTGTGCCGCCTAGCAACAACTTTTTTTTTTTTTTTACACTGAACAATAAAATGCAAAATGCCAAAAGACTGTATTTAAGATACATGCCTCAAGGCAGAAATTTAATGTGAAAGAGGTAAACACATGTATCATTACTGACAAGTCTGGGAAAAAGTGACATCACTGATATCAGTGTGAGCAAATTTATAGTTTCGAATTAACCAAACTATAACAGAAACGGAATTACTGAGAAGATTAGAACTGTATCAGTTTTAAAGCTTCGGGCTGTATTTGTGTACATCATTAAAAAAACATTCATACGTCAACAAATAAAACCAAGTAAAAAAAAAAAAGTTTTAAACATAGATCTCACATAATCTGTCCGTGCTCAGAGTATGTATTGCGGATAAATTTCAGCTACTAACAAAGTTTTAGCTCTAAATTTGTAAAACTGATTTGATGTGTAGCTGCTTTTGTGCTCGAAAATACTGATTAGTTGTAGCCATCTTGAACTGGGTTGACTCCAAAATGTAGTCAGTAGTAGATGTACATAAAATATTCCTTTCTGAGAGTTTTGGTAAAATTTTGTTAAAACACACACCGATGCATTTACTCTGCCTTTTTGTCCTAGTGATGAGCAATAATATAATTAGTCAAAAAGATTACTAAATGTTGATGTACAAAAAAAAAAACATTTCAACATTAGGTTGCAAAAAGCTCCAGACATCTAAACAGGCTAAAGTACCACAAAACCACGAGGAATTGAGTGTTTCTGGCTTATCACCAAATGAAATCAGTTTCTGTCACTACTCAGATATTATGAAAGATGTAGTTTCAACCTGTGTTGAGGATGTCTGTCCAGGACTATCACAGCGAACCGTTTGTAGTTTGTATTATGTTTGCATTTGAAAACGCCTAAAAACTTTAACAACTCCTAGTCTGTGGAATCTTGGCAGCAGAGGAACATACCAGACTGATAACCGTTTCTAAAGAACCAAAACTATAAAAACACATTTCAATCAACATCTCTTCAGAAATCTCTCCATTAATAGCCACGTTAGACAACCTCTGATACAGAAGGTAATAAAAAAAATATATTTTTTTCTTGCTAACAGGTCTTAAGGCCCTGTAACACTGGACAACTTTTGCCAACTTATGAAACATTTTTATGTCTAAATTGCAAATAAAAGTTATATATTTGATCAATTTGTTCGAATCACATTATGTACACGCCAAAAAGAAACTTCCTGTTGATTTTTTTTTTCAATTCTATCTTCAATGTAGATGTCTTTAAAATGTTCATAAGTTGGCATAAGTTGTCCAGTGTGACAGGGCCTTTAGCATTTCTTCAGGGGAAAAAAAAACTACGCAGCCTGCTCTGCCAGCATTTTACTTACTTTATTTATTTTAGTGACCTTTATTTAACCAGGCAAATCCCATTGAGATTACAGCTATTTTTTGCAAGGGAGGCCTGGACCTAAACCGATCATGTTTTTGGATTGTGGGAAGAAATCGGAGTATCTGGAGAAAACCTATTCAAGCACAAAGAGAACATGCAATGCGTTTTTTTTTTTTAAATAATGGCGTTATAACCCTTTGGTAAGATTCCATTATTCTTAGTCTCATGCTATATTGTGATAGCTCGTTTGATCTTCTGTGTTCTATTACTACTAGTGTAATATGCAATGTGAGTGAGTCTCGGCTACTACTGTGCCATATTTTAGCCTAGTGACAGGAAGATTTGCTGATTTACAGCCAAGTTTGTCCGGACTAAGGTCAACTAGCTGTGGTGGTCATCTTAAATTAGATTGACTCCAAAACTTAACTCGTTTTGTTAATTAGTCGTAAATGCCAACCCAGTCAGTGATTACTTTCTGAAAGTTTCATTAAATTCTGGCCAGTAATTCATAAAAGATTTTTCTAACAACCACAGACAAACAAACATTCAGACACTGGCAAAAATATTCTTACTCTGCTTTCGGTGAAAGGTGACAACTTTAGTAAGGTTTGGCATTTATTCTAAGAATATAGATTCAAATGTTCAAAGTTTTCTCCAAAGTTTACTAGTGATGACACATTTATAAGCTCTCCTATTGACAACAATCATGATAAAGAATAAAGCTATATGGCATAGCCATTTCAATTTGTATTTTATACTGTATTTTTAATGGAGTCAACATATATTCAATACATTTTTCTCTTACTGTTATGTTTTATCTTTATCTTTTTTTATAATAGTTGACTGATAAAACTCAATTATAGGATAATTTAGAGAAAAACAATCTATTTATCTATGAACTACTTATTTAATATATTTCACTCCGTACAATGCAACAATTTCTGCAAAAAGAAAAGTATTCAGGCTGTGTCTGTTGATACCATTTTTTTCTTTTCGCTCATTTTGTGTCAAAAGTACTGTAAACATTTTGTATTTTTTAAACTGTACCATATTCATTTTGTATAATAATAGCAACAATATTTAAATTATTTGTGTAAATCAGGACAAGGAGCATCCTCGTGTACTCATTCCTGAGTTATGTCGACTCTTCTACCAGCTGGGATGGGTGACGGGGACGGGCGGTGGGATCAGCCTTAAACGGGGGTTTGTATACAGATTTGCTGCTGCATGACGATTTCTTAATTATTTTTAAAAAGGAAAAACTTACATTTTAATTACCTCTGGGAAATGTCCTTATGTAACTCTTTTTGCTGTTTATCTCAATCTCAAATAGCACATTTTGTGTTAAAGATTTTTTGACAGTATTTGTACACAAAAGGTTCAATAGGAGGTCAGTCAGGCTTTGAAAGTGTTTGTTAATTTAAGTTGAACGTAGAGGACCACAGTGTTTCAACAACAAACTACAATTCAAATTGAAAGCTTTGACAGGTCATTACTACCATCTTTGAAGTGTGTACTTATAGTTGAAAGCACCACCCATTAGCTGATCGCTCTATGAAATATAGAATGACAGACATTTATTGAAGTTAACAAGGGATTTTTATGAAACCCCCAGTAATCTAAATAGGTTTCACCAACTGCCGCTTTGTGTACGTTCATATTTCAGTCAGACAAAAGAAAACAAAAAGGTAACTGCAGCCCTAAGAGGATTCTGGAAAGAATATCCTTTCATCTTGGAAAATGATTGTCTGCAGTTTGCATAGAAAAGAGCAACCCATCTACAAAAATGTGCAAAAGGGTTTTTTTTTTCCTTAACATATGATGCAAATATGTATCTATGACAAATAAATGTGGACACAATATTTAAATGCTCCTTGTATACATAAATATTTGACTCATCTTAAACAATTGTACATCTTGGGGTGATAATTAGGGTTCAAGCAAGTAAAGATTGATCAAACAATCTGAGGGCTGTAAAAGGTTTTAGACTGAAAGCTTACTGTTTCTCTGAGAGAGAGGTTGAATTTAAACTTTTGAGGCATTTTCTTTGTCCTTTGTATCTTTGGTTTGACTCAGGAGTGACTCACGGTCTGAGACAGCCTTGCCAAACCCTGCTATCAAAATCAATAGGATTTTCTTATCTGGATTTGTTTGTTTCTAGATAAAATGAGTGCAGTGACTTTATTCTTTGTATTCTATTGTGAAACCCTTTGCAAAATTTCATAACTGATAAACTGACACAGTCTAATATTACAGTTTTGCATTTACTTGGTTTTCATTTCAAACTGTCACATTAGGTGTGTCGAATATGTATTTTGCCCCCCAAAAATTCTGAGCACTAGCAGGGAAATTGGATTTTATTTATGTTTTTACATAATAGGATCAGTTGTTTGTCCAACTAGCTACCTTTTTATTGTTCTTCTCCTCAAGATTAATAGATAATGTTATTTCTGTGTATCTTGCAGGAACCAGATTTACATAGCACCATCAGGTGTCCAAAAGGAAAGAATACAGGTGAGCCGGATTCCACCGAAATTTGAAATTTGCTCGGTACAGACGGTGACTCACAGTTCCAAATGAGTGACATGAACAAATTAAAAAAATATGTGACAGTTTCTGTCAAACTATTTTAAATCTTGTTTTTTGTGTGTGTGTTTGTTTTCAGCCAGAGGATATGTTTGTGTGTGACGTGGAGGAAAGGGACGTCTGTTCTCCACCTGCCTGGAAAAAGTTGAAAAAAAGCCAGTGTACACCGCTTTTTATGAACGCCTACACCATGAGAGGTTAGGAACTCCAGTTGATTACATAGCTCTCATACTATCCACTGTTTTTAGCCAACCAAAGATTAAGGCCGAAAACAAAATGTGGGAAAAAAAAATTATCTTTTTAATTAAATTCACATTGCAGTTTTTCATTTTGTCAGTGTCCGTCCAATCTGTAGAATATTACTTATTATCTTTGACTGTTTTCAACAATGCATCTTTTATTGAAAATATTAAACTGTATATGAAAAATTGATTCTGAAGGCTTTTTGAAGCCGAGATACTTTGACAAGGAGGAGGTACACAATACTAATAATTAAAACCTGATAAGACTAATTTTCTGCAGCTTAATATCCTTTAATAATTAAAACTCTTTTTTAAAGACAGCTCCCTGCACACTGATCAGACGTGAGTCTAATAATAGAAAAAACGTGTTAATGTTTTATTTTTAAAGTGCATTCTTTTTCTGAATGATGTGATAATGCTATTTTAAGTTATTATGCAGGTAAGATTTTAGGTATCATTCTTGGTCTGAATCTTTTTTTTTTTTTTTTCCTGTATGAAAAGAACTCCATGGAGATAAAGTGCATATGATTAAATACAGGACTGTACATTATTATTATTTTTGTTTTATTATTACTTTTTATTTTATTTTTTTGTACTAGCTGTTCACCTGAAACTCCTCAGACTGAAGAAGTCTCTTGGAGGAGAGACGAAACGTTTCATTAAAGAAGAACCCATCCAGACAAAATACTTATTTTCTCTTTTTTTATTTTTCTACCTGGATTATTAAGATGCATCAGGACTTTTTGTACTAGAGTTTTTTTTTTTTTTTATTTTGCTTCGTTCATTCAGGATTACACAGTGATGAACAAAACTTTGAACTTAATAAGGTCAATATATCCCCATGGGTCCAGCATTTGGCTGCTTCATGAGTTCACACCATATTGTAAGGCTGTTATACATCATTGGTTTTACGACAGCCTTTGTGGAGACCCATTGTTTTATGAAGTGTACCCCGTTCTCCATGTAAACTTAAGTTAAAAAAAAAAAAGCCTAGGTACTAACCATCCAAACTGAAAGTTTATGTTTAGTTCATAGGTGTGCTTTAGCCACAGTGTGGGATCAGATCTCAGCACACAGGCACAATAGAGAAACAGGTGTAACAAGTTAACTTGGAAAGAAAACTTTTCTAACACATTTCTAACATTTCTGTCTGGTTGTCATACATGTGAGTATAAATTACAGACTTCCTGAATTTGTCAGGTGATGCTGTGCTTAAATAAAACCCACATCTCCCCTCGAAAAGCTTGGTATTGAATGTGAAAGATAATGATAATAAAAAAGCAAAAATAATATGAGATAATATTCAGGACACTATTGTTTGCTATAGAATGCATGACTCTTTATTAAGTAACTCACCTGTCTGTTTGTGCATGCCAGGTCTATTTGCATATTTTATAAAATACTAAGGTTGCAAAATCTTAATATTTAAACCAATACTAACTATAAGGTTTCTATTTTTACTCTTGCAGTTATCTATTATTTGTCTGTCAAGACAGCACTCCTAAACCATTTTTTATTTTATTTTCTTCTAAAATGCAGGGGCACAGGCAGTTATACACACCCACTCCAAGGCTGCTGTCATGGCAACTCTGCTGTATCCTGGCAAAGAGTTCAAGATAACACACCAGGAGATGATAAAGGGGATCCGTAAGGGCACCTCAGGCACGAACTATCGGTTTGTAATCAAGCCACAAGCATTAGTAAAGCCAAAAAAAGCAAACAAAAAAATGAAGATTTATCTCTTGGGCAAGTGAAAAGGTGTAGAGCTGTTCGGGAAGTGTTTATAAACCATATAAAAGGTCTGTTGTTTAAAAAGACATTCCGTTTTTAGTAAAAAAATGAATGGCTGTAAAAAACTAACTTAGTTTGTAAATTGATTTAAACTTTCACCTAAATAAAATGTGTCAAAGTTATATTCTGGCACAGTTTCATCCAAATGGAAATGTTGGCCATCACTTGATTTTGTTGCTTTTACTAATTTTTTATTTTATTTTTTTCTTTGAATCTAACATGCATGACTTCCTGCCTTCACCACACCATGACTGATCCATTGCTCACACAGTACAGTTTCATCATATTTAAGTAGCTCTTTTTTTTTGCCCATGGTACTTTAATGTGCCCAGTCTTGCCTTTTCTTTCCCAATAACCCTGATGTGAACACAATAATTTGCTGTATGAAATTGTTTATTATGAAAGACTTGACTGCACTTCTTTAACACGTCCGGTACATGATTTCACAATGATAGAAAATACTGAATACTGCAACATTTTTTTATTTAAGTTTCAGGAAAAAAAACGTCCATTTAGATAAAAAAAAAACAAAAAAAAAACATATATATACATGATCACACATGCATGCCAGTGTCTTATATAAATTTAAGATGCTTTTTTTTCAGTGACATTTTTCCTACTCAGAATTTGTTTTATATTCGCGATCATGAGGAGGGTCAAAAGGTTCTGTTCTAATTCACACCATGTTTTGAATTCAAATTTATTTTGACAGACAAAGGCGGTCGGCCGAAAGTCACCCACGGGTCGGGTGTGACCTATCCCTGGTCTAGATTCTGTACTTTTCCCAAACATGGTCACCATGGTCTGTAAGTGTAAAGCGCTTTGGGATCCATAGTGACTTGATATAAGCCATTAACAGTTGCCATGTTGTCCCCATTAGACTTAATTTGCCACAGATCTATTAAAAGCATCTTGAAGCAGATTGGAATGTTCATTCATTAAACTGACCAGGGTTGGATTTATAAAGCTTGCGTATGCACAAAATGAGCCCAGCAACTTGTGTACCCCCCTTTTTACGCAAAGGTAGTGATTTATAAAATTACGTGAAAATGACGCCAGCTCTGACCCATGCTTACGCTCATTTTGGAGACAGGAAGCTGCGACACAGATGGTGAAGTGAGGAATTATAGCCACACTGCATCATGACCACTCTCAGATATTTAATTTCACTTCATAATCAAACTTGGGGGGGGGAGTGGTGGCACTGGAGTTAGAGACGCTGAGTCTGTGATCGGAAGGTCGCTGGTTCAACTCCAGAACCAACCA
>JARVJO010000164.1:27689630-27708274 GCA_031762555.1 Cynodonichthys magdalenae | reverse complement strand
ACAGGTGTTAGGGAGTTGCATTTCATTGAGGGACAGATGAACTCCAATATGTATTGTGCAATACTAAAGCAGAGCATGATCCCCTCCCTCCGGAAACTGGGTCGCAGGGCAGTGTTCCAGCATGATGACCCCAAACACACCTCCAAGATGACCACTGCTTTATTGAAGAGGCTAAGGGGTAAAAGTGATGAACTGGCCAAGCATGTCTCCAGACCTAAACCCTATAGAACATCTTTGGGGCATCCTCGAGCAGAAGTTGGAGGAGCGCAAAGTCTCAAATAACTGCCAGCTCTGTGTTGTCATGGAGGTGTAGAAAAGCGTTCCAGTGGCAACCTGTGAAACTCTGGTAAATTCTATGCCCAGGAGAGTTAAAGCAGTTCTGGTAAATAATGGTGGCAACACAAAATATTGACACGTCAGGAACTTTCACTAATGTGTGTATTCACTTTTGTTGCTGGTGGTTTAGACATTAATTGCTGTATATTGAGTTATTTTGAGGGAAGAATAAAATTACACAGTTATATAATCTGCACACAAACTTCTTTTCATTGTGTCAAAGTGTCATTTTGTCAGTGTTTTCCCATGAAAAGATATTCTTAAACATCTGCTGGAATGTGAGGGGTGTACTCAGGGGACAGTACTGAGTACTGGGACAAAAAATTAGCCCGGGCATTTTGAGCAGAGACTGGCCCACCAGGTAAGGTATTGATGGAAAGACGATGAAGCCTGTAGAAATGTGGATTAACCATAAGGACTGACACAATGTGTTGAGGTTTTAGGAGTTCACAAAGAGCTGCATTACAATAACCAGCAGTATAATAGCCAAAATACTCTTCAGTAAAAAAATAAAATAAAATAAATGTGATCTATTTATTTTTACTGTTTTCAAGAACAAGTGGGTGGCCCCACCATGCCATATAGTTACAACCTCAAGCTGAGAAATTAGCAACGGCCCATAAGAACATTTTACCAAAAACTATTTTAAATTGAACAGTAACATGCCCACATTAAATAAATAAAGGCAATTACAATAACACTTTGATTTGCTGCTTGGGTCTAAATAATGTCCACAAGAGTTTTATGATGTTAGGAAAAGAGAACAAGATAAAAAGAAAACTTGTCTTGAATAAAGGCAGATATGTATAAAAGACAAATACTACATTAAATATTTTAAACTTTGTGCAACTTTTATGTTAATGAGCAGCAGCATCACATCTCCTGCAAAACCTAATTTGATTCCAAACAGCTTCATCATTTGGTTTTATGTGAACATTTTAGCTCTGTTGAGCTTTAGCCGTTTCTAACTTAAAAAGTACTGCAGTGCTTTTATATCAATCATTTATATAATTTTTTAGCTAATATGGAGTCAGAGGCCTAATGAGCATCAGCCACCATCCAAGATGAAATATCCAAGCTTCAAGAATACACCAGGGAGATGGCCCAGAGAGACAAAACACTCAGTGAATGTTTCAGACAATGAAAACTGGAAGAGAAGGAGCTGAAGGAACCACCATGTGAGGAAAAAACTCCTGCATGAGATGTACCACCAACAAATAGCTGAAGTGGCTGATATGACCAAATCCTACCAATGGTTGGAGAGGTCAGGACTGAAGGGACAGCACAGAAGCAGTTGGTGCTCTGCACAGAGATTGATTGTTTTCTTAGGTTGGAGATATTCTTCTCAACCAACAGACTGAAGTGTAAACTGTAGTTTATTTTCTTATTCTCTCTTTATTAGACAACTTGTTCTTATTAGCAAGATTAACAAAGACATTAAAAATTAAAAACGGGAGATGTAGAATGAACATAAGAGTATAACAGCATCAGATAAAATGGCCAGACTTTAGAACAACAATATATAAAAACTGACTTTGAGGAAAAACATGATTACCATATATAAGCATGTGTATTGTGAAAGTTTAACCCCAAAGAATCTTCCAGAAAGGTGGGGGAGGGGGTCGTATTAGACATGCATAAATACAGTAAATTATTTTTATTAAAGGTAGAAGTGATATGTATACAAACAGTAGGGAGGTGAATGTCACAATAATACAAAATATTTTCCATTCATTCACAACATGAAGACTAATCAATATGGTGTGTTTATGGACACACACTCTTACATGTACATACATACAAATTTGTATACATAAAAGTAATTTGTTGTGTTCTAATCTAGTGTAACAATATTTTTGTTTGCTGAGGTTCTTATAGGGGAATTTTATTATTAAAAGTTTCATTTATGAGCAGGTTCTGGTTCAGCAGCACATCATCAGGGGGGTCAGGTTTAGAAAGATTTTGGATGAAGTCAGAATGTGTTGATCTTTTCATTGCTGTTCCTTCATGTTAAAAGGAGTCTGTCCAGTGGGAGATGATCAGCCTTAATGGTAGAGTTGTTTTTTTAGTCAGTTTTTTTTTTTTTTTGCCAAATCATCCAGTGCCACCTTTCGTTGAGTATTATCAACAGAATGTTGAGGAGAACCTGATAAGGCCTCAAAGGCTCACTGTGAGTCCGTTTAAGGTTTTATTCAGTCAGGTAAAAAAGTGTGTGAATGCAACAAGTTGGTGACCTGTTTAAGTTTGTGTCTTACATTTAAAGCGTTGCACAAGATTTCAATGCTCTGCATATTTTCAAGAACTTGGGCTGTATGGACACAATTGTTTGGACCAATCTCTTAGTTCTTGTCAGTCAGGGTCTGGGTGGGACCTGTGATGGGACATCTTAATGCTTCATCAAACCAAGACATTTTGGAGAACATATGCTTTCAGTTCCCTAGTTCATAAAGCAAAGATGGTAAAAACCTGGTTTGATGAGTTCTGTGAAGAACAGGGCCACACAGAGCCCTGACCTCTACCTCATCAAGAATTTTTGGGATGAGCTGAAATGGAGATAGTGAACCAGATCTTCTGGAACAATATTAGTGCCTTATAAATGCTCTACAGAATGAATAGAAACAAGTTCCTTCAGAAACTGCATACGTTCTTGTGGAAAACCTTCCATGAAGAGTAGAAGCTGCTGGTTTTATTGAAAACCAACTCCATATAGTTCCTGTTGCTGTGAGGGTCAGGTCTGGCCAAATACTGTTGTTCACATTTCTCATAAAATATTGTTATGATAAGAAAAACAAATTCTAGTTTCACATATACTTTGAGTGGAAAAAAAGTTAATTGTATTGATTAATACATGTACAAATATAAAGTGAAGATGTAATTTTGTTTGGTTGACACATACATTTAGTTAGTGTTAGCACATTACATTTCTCATTACTTCAGTAGATGTGACAGAGTTATATAATCTGAAGTTTGTGGTCCTGGATTGATGGGGTTCTTCTTCCTTAGACCACAAGGGGCATGTCCTCTAAGTCCTTGGGAACCTCCAAACAGGAATCCCTGGAAATAGAACTTTGGATGTGAGTTACCTTTTCTTCGGGATCAGAAGACTTAGCTGTTAACCCTTCCTGGTGTCCTCCATCGGCCTCCTCTGGTAGTTCAGCTTGCTTTTTTCCTTTCGACTTGCTTTCTACTCTCACCTCTTCAAGCATAACATCAGTATCACATGGTCCAACTAGTCCACTGGCCTCTGCTTGGTCTGTGCCCCAGTACTGTGCATCACTCACCAAGTCCATGTTGGACAGTGAGGTTGGAGGGGCATGGACTCGGCGCTGAAGGATGCAGACTTGACAGGCTAATATAAAGGTGGCCACCAGCAAACAGAAAATGAGTCCTCCTGCTGAACCAACGGCAATTAGACCCATCTCTGTGTCGATCAGGCAGTCACCACGAGGAGCAACGGTGCTGTTATCAGAGTTCTGGGGACTTTCAGTTGTGAAGGCCACAGATCTGTCCCTGTCACTATAGTCTCCTGTTTGGGATATGTGTGTGGTTAAAAGGAAATGATCTGCAGATGTTGAATCCATCAGCAGCAGCTGGTTCAGCAGGATGAACAGCCAAAAGTTCTTGATGGTTTCCATCATATTCTGAAATAAAAATGAAATATTAGAGACATTTTGACCTTGTTGCATTATTTATGAAGGCCCAATTCACACTAGATGATGACTCCACTATGTTCTTCACAACCTGTTAGACCATGGCTTCATGGTGGCCAATTTGAAAAAATCCTTTAGTGCTCAAGCAGTCATGCTCACTTCTCTCTACATTGGCTGTGGATGAGTGGTTAAGGGAGTCGTCCTCTAATCAGAGTTGGCAGTTAGATTCCCCGCTTTTCAGTCACTTGTCAAAGTGTCCTTGGGCAAGACACTGAACCCCCACTGCCTCTGATGTGTGTCACATCAGTGTATGAATGTGATGTAAATCACTAATTAGTCTCTATAAAAGGATTTTATACATGTTAGCATCGTAGGGAGATCTAGTAGAGTGCAGTGTGAATGGGTAAATGAGGACACAGATTGTAGCGCTATGTAGTAAATTTTAGTAGCGCTTTGAGTATCCTGGTTGAATAGAAAGGTGCTATAAGTACAGTCCATTTACCATTCCACATCCCAGAGACATTGTCTTGTACCCTAACCAAGTTAAGTGTGCCCACCCTGACACCACTTTCCCAGACTGCAGCAGGGTGAAGCTATATGATCAGCATGGTGCTTCAGTCATGAATATTACATCTGCATAAGGTTGTTTCCACTGCTTTGTCACAAATATGATCATAGCCTAGACATGAGGCCAGCATGGCCAGTCCAGCTTCAAATTCTTGACCAAGCTTTGTTCATACGTAGGGCTGAGTATCATGGCGAATTCCTTAAATTGATCTGATTGTGATTAATAAGGTTCTGAATCAATTAATCCAGATTTGATTCAATTCTATTCAATCTGCTCTTCAATACTGAAAATGGCTCAACTGTGTTGAAAATGACATGAAAATAATTTACTTTGGGTTTTTTTCTTCATCATAAACAGCTTTTGAAGGCAAACTTGTAAATTGGACAGTTTAAGCTTGAAACCAAACTGCCGCAAGTCTCAAAGGTGTTCAAATTAAAAGGGATATGCAAGTGAAAGTGTACTTAAACAATATTCTATCACTGTAAATGTTATTAAGACATTTTTTCTTAAAGTGTAAAAATAATTAAACTACTGGTAAACAATTTCATTAGGATGTCTTTTATGCATTTATACATCCTGGGAATAACCATTTCAGTCAGACGTTTACATATTGTAGTTTGGTCTGAGCACCTGAACAAGCTGCTTGAAGCCTTCTTTTTCCACCCCCGAGTACAGGTGTAAAACTTTGCGAACAAAATAAGCTGTAGCCTTTGTTATCTTTATGTTTTGCAGAGAATTGGCTGATTATGTTAGTGATTCCTTTGGTTTCTTTTGTTTTACCCTGGACAACTTATTGTCAGAAGTTAACAGCTCTTGTGCTCTTGGATGAACGCCAACCAGAAGTAAACGTATGGCAAGTGTGTAAAGACCATTCATATTCTGACTGTGTTGGTTTCACAGCGGGGTCATCATCCTCTATAAAGAGGGTCTAGGCAGGAAGAAGTTTGTTGTACAAGACCTCTCCTAATTTACCACAAGGGTTTTTAATTACCTTGATATTGTCTTCTGTATGTCTTGGTGCTGAGACGGAGTGAGATCCTGAGACAGACTCTGAGTTCTCTTCCTGGTCTCCCTCCCTCCTTGGTTGATTTCAGGGTATCGTGTTTACTTGGTCAGAGACCCAGGAGCTGTTATAAAAGAAAGAGGAAAATTCCATTTTCATGAAACTATGTATTTCTAACCATTCAGTAACATTGCAAAACTCTTTTGATTTGGTTAGATGTATAGGGTTTTTAGAAAGAAAGTTTGATCATCTATTACAGGTTTGAGTCTGTATTTGATGGTATTCTATTTTCTCCTTCCTCCAGGTTCAAAACAGGCCAGATTAATGGTGACCTTCTCATCTACCATGTTCTCCTCACCCTCAAACCCTACTACGCCAAGCCCTATGAGATTGTTGTTGACCTAACTCATGTTGGACCCAGCAATCGCTTTAAGACTGACTTCCTGTCCAAGTGGTTTGTGGTGTTTCCTGGCTTTGCTTATGAGAATGTGGCAGCAGTTTATGTCTACAACTGCAACACATGGGTGAGGGAGTACACCAAGTATCACGAGAGGCTGCTGACGGGACTGAAAGGCAGCAAACGGCTCCAGTTTATTGACTCTCCCTCTAAATTGGCTGAGCACATTGAACCTGACCAACAAAAACTCCCTGCAGCCACTTTGGCTCTGGAAGAAGACCTTAAAGTGTTTCACAATGCCCTGAAGCTAGCCCACAAAGATACCAAGGTTTCAATAAAGGTAAGACCGGACTGACACTCTGGCCCTGTTCACATTTGAATTTTGAAAACATTCTGAACCTTTTGGTGATTTGACTGCATGAAGTCACTACTGAAGTCTTCGCTCACATTAGGTGATAAAATGTGGATCTTGAAATGTTTTGTGATCAAAAGTAATTTTCTGCTGTATGCAGATACACACACACACACACACACACACACACACACACACGTTTGTATTTATAGCCTTATTAGGACCATTGACTGACTTCCATTCATTTATTGGTCATTTCTACAGCCTAAGATTGACCCCTTAACCTTAACCTAAACCTAACCACTCCAGCACATACCTAATCTTAAACTCAATTCAGACCTTGGTCCTAAACCTAGCCCCTGACCCAAAAGTGGAGTTCTACCATATTAACCAGCCTTTGGTCCCCATAAGCACCACTGGTCTTGACAATGTAGGTGTGTATACCAGAAACGGTCCTAAAATGGTACCAAATGCAAGTACACACAGACAAACTTTCTTCATCATCATCCTCTGATGAAACACTAAACAGAGTTTACTGCAGTCCATTGTAAAAGTAGGTCGAGCTTAATCACCTAAAAGCACTAATGAGACACACATCCTCACATCATGCTAATTTCAAGTGTACAATAATAAATATTGGCAGAGAGAAGATGGGGTACTACACATTGTCTTTTTTTTTGAGGGGGGGGTGGCACATTAATTTCATGTGTTGAATTTAGCTGAATTATGCTATTTATTTGTTAAAGGTTGAACATAAGAGCTTATACCTGGACCTTACCTGATTTTACTATGTTTTTATATTTACTATTTATTTGCTGACATGTCTGTTTGATAAGCTGGGTTCACCTACACACATATTTAATGCACACACACACACACACTTTTATCCACTTGAATATTTGTAAAGAATAAAAGTTTAGATTTCTGTGAAATCACAAACCGCCAATAAAAGGGGGGTGTGGGTGGCACTGGAGTTAGAGACGCTGAGTCTGTGATCGGAAGGTCGCTGGTTCAACTCCAGAACCAACCAGTCCCACTTTGGGCCCTTGAGCAAGGCCCTTAACCCCTCAGGTGTTGCTCCCCGGGCGCTGTAATTGGCAGCCCACTGCTCCACATGTGGATGGGTTAAATGCAGAGAAGTAATTTCCCTCGGGATCAATATAGTATATAAAAAAAAAAAAACTTAGATTTTTATTCAACTTTATAATAAGCTTTCTTTACAGTATTATTTATGCTTCTGCTGGTGAGCCATGAGAACCTTTTGAAATAAAAAGTCCTTCTAGTAAATCTTAAATAAAAGTTCACGCATCTCCATCCATTTCTCTCCTGGCTGCCCTCCTCAGCCACAGATAACCGTGCAGGCGGGGCAATGGTTGGGTTATTTAATTAAATTTTTTTATTTTTTAGGCTCTAAAAAAATTGAAGCTGATTTTTTTTTAAAAGATCCATGAGATTGCTCCAAACATCTGTAAACCTGCAAGATGAGGGAAAATCTGTGTAAATGATGGACGATCTGTTGATGTGAGCAGTCGTCAGCACCTGCCTGAGCTGGCCAATCACATTTGGTGACATTGATCAGCTGACTCATTTAAATACACCTTAACAATTGTGAGGTACTTTGCATTGATTGTTTATGATTAAGTGTGGGTGTGTAGAGGGCAGAACCTAAGATGGGCCTTGTGCACAAAGTCTGCTGTCCAGCTGTGATCTATATAGGAAAATTGCTTGAAGGTGTGCGTGTGCACGGTTTTATAAATCTAATTTTTTTGGTTTTCGTCTTTTGGCCATACGTTCACTTTTAGTATGGTTTCCACGCAATCCTTTATAAATCAGGGCTCTAGGTTGTGATTGCAAAAGGCAATGATTCCAGAAGTTTCCAGCTTTGGTGTCATTGGAATTATTATTTTATTTTTCTTTTGTGCCCCGCCTATACAGGTATGATGACATGTTGCTGGTGCCCATTATAGAAAACACGCCGGAGGAAAAGGACTTGAAAGACAGGATGGCTCGAGCAATGGAAGAATACCCAGATTCATGTGCAGTTCTGGTCCGCCGACATGGTGTTTACGTTTGGGGCGAGTCATGGGAAAAAGCAAAGACCATGTGAGCATTTTTATCCCAACACTATTTAACTTTTCTTATAGTATTTATGACATAGAGTACATTTGTGTAATTGCAACAATGGTAAATGTGACATGTATGTATTTATCGCTAACAATCTGCTGCATTTTCTAGGTGTGAATGCTATGATTACCTGTTCGACATTGCAGTCCAGATGAAGCAGTGTGGATTGGACCCCTCAACCTTTCCAAAGGAGGAAAAGGGAATAGTCTGACATTTGCTGGTGCCCATTGTAAAGACATCTGTTACAGAGGGGTTAGTTCAGTTCAATCAGGAGGGCAGATTGTAATCATTTGCCTTTCATGGCAGCCTCCTTCAAAATTGATGAAATTTGATGGTAAGGGCAAATTCAGGGCTGAAGATCGAATGGCTGTAATCTGGAAGTACCTGCAGGTACACTGTAAAGCACTGTGGGACAACTCACCAGAGAGTAGCTGTCAAACCAATGTCCTGAGGTTCAAATGCTTTATTGTTCAAGCCTGACTGCACTGGAATCAAGGTTTTGCTGTATGTCAGGGATGAAAAGAACATGTATCTCACTTGATCTGTAATATTTTTAACTTCCTGTGCCTGCATGAATAAAACATAAAATGTCAGTAGTGACTTGCAGATTTTTCTTTTTTCTTTTTTGTTTATTATGAATCTGCCTGTTTAAATTTTTAAGCCACATTTCAAATTAAACAAACCATTTGCAAATGAGACGTGGCTTTGACCGGGGAAATGGAAAAAAAAAACAGCGTTCACTTAAGTGCCTGTGGTCATTTTGTCAAACATCTTTGACTGAAAATAACTCCATGTTGCATAAAAGAACTCTTGCTGTGTTCATGGACATCCTTTCATTCCAACACCACCATTCCATCAGCAGGCAGGCAAAAACCCGCGCTGTGCCTGTAGATCTTTGCGCAGCATGTGTTCTGTTGTGTGCATACTCATTTCTCATGAAAGCCAGAGCTGTCATTCTTTTAACAAGCTCCCTTTGCTGCCACTACCCCAGCGCTTCCACAACTCAACTCACTCAAAAGAGAACACTGTCAAATGTGCTGCAGGCTTCTTAGATTGGTTAAAAAAATATGTAGCACTAAAAAACAGAAATCTCTAATTTTTTTCTTTTTTTTTTTTTGTTCTTTGTTTAACTGCCAAGATTTCTCACCACCTAACGAGGATTTCTGGTGAACTCGCTCCCAAAGGAAACCAAACATCAGCCCAAAACCTAAACAGGGATGTTCTGAACATCTCAATGCCAAAGACAAAATGTATGGATTTAAGTTTACTCACTTTGATAAGTGATTTTTTTTCTGTCTTTGAAAAATGTGAAATTCCGACACTAATCAGACACAGTTTGAGACCCTCAAGCTGCTCGTGCCAGTTATGTATATTATATTTCCCAGCATCCATTTCATTATGCATTGATTTTATTATGTATTACCTGTCAGGCAGAAAAAATCAGGGACTGGCACATGAGGAATAGAATATGAAGGAGTCACACAATAGAAGAGCTCTGGGGGGCACTGTGACACATCTGGTAACGCAGAATGGGGCCAGCTTGGCTCTGAAATCTTACTCACAAATACCTTGGGTTATTTGAACTGCTGAACAGGTGCTGTCATGTTGTCAGAAGATGATCTATAACTTATTTTTTCTTATAAACTTAGCCTTATTTGAACCTGACATGAGGTCATAAAAGATGGGGTTGAGAGACGTTTAAGAATATAAGACAGCTCAGCTGCAAACAGATCCTGACTTCACTTAACACTAAGGGAAGACCGTCTGCTCCAGTGAACTGGACTAAAAATAGATTTAACCTATTCAGCATATAACGCAGGTTATATAAAGTTGTATGTAGTTAATTATGGTAAAATGTGGCTTTAAAATAAAGGTCAGTAATTCAAACACCACTGCAATAATGCTTTGTGGTTGCTCAGCTCTTATCTAATTATTAAATTCGTTGAGTTGCATTGGCTCTGATAAAGAATAACCTTTCAAATTGTTATATACTGTATGAACGCAACAGTTAAATGTGACATTTTTAATCCCCTTTGTGTGAGACAACATTGGGTGCTTTAAAGCTGACATCTATTTAAAAGCATTGAACAAAAACTGTCGTTTTGTTGCAGCCTACACATTTGAGAAGTTTCATTCTGTGAGCTGTTTGGCCTGCGTGGGAAAATGTGCCACTTCTGCTAGGAGTAAAAGAAATCCAGCCCAGTTCTCTGTATCCACCTAATTTAACTTAAAATCATGCTACAGTCTTTCACCTCAGAAGTGGCACAATTGGGCTTCTACAACAGGACGTCACTGAGTTGTCTCATTTCACAAGCCCGCACTCGCATAGGAACAGGTTTTAGCTGATGAGCATAGGAAAACAAGATAAAAAATTATTTTATTGTCTTTATAGCAGTTTCAAGAACATGCTGGATCCAGAATGTTGTATCTGCCATATATTCAGATGCATTTAAACTAAAATATATATAAGCACAGTCAACCGTCACAATTCTTCTATTACATTCTTTAGAAATGACTTGTGATTTTGTGTTAAAACTTGGGGAAACAATACCCATTTTAATCATCTGAATTTTATTATTTTATTTTGTTACATTCTAATTTTTGACTTTCACAGAACTTACAAGTATTGACCTTGTAGATTTACTTATTTATTTGTCACATGAAGGCATTTCAGGTTTTCAAACACATGGTAATATCAGAAAAATAGAAAATTTGTATAAACAAAAGTCTGTTTTTTAAATGATCTCATTTAACAAAGCTATCCAGACCAAACTAGTCCTATGTGAAAAATGTATTTCCCCCCTAAACCCAATAGATGGCTGTGGAGAAACTTTGCTGCTGTAATCCGGCTCATTAACAATGTACAAATTCTTTGCTACTTAAATAGAAATTTTGGTTGCCTATACTGTACTTGAGTAATTATTTCTCAACTTATTTTTTTACTTCTATTTTACGCCTTACATTTTCATGCAATTATCTGTACTTTTTCCTTCTTAAAATTGAAAAAAAAAAGTTGAGAAGTAGGAAGTCATTACTCCTAGTTTTGCCCATTTTCATTTTGGCTTATAATTGTCCAAAAATTTAAAGTATAAAAAAAACAACCATTGATATATGAAACCTCCCGAACAGAGTGAATTTAATTGGTATTGGATGAGTATTAAAAAGTAAAGTATAAACATAAACCATTCTGACACGTACACACGCCTGCACATGCCACAAATCATGTCACACTCAAGCAGAACGTAGCATACGTATGTAGTCTTGTATGAAGATGACGTGGAAGAGATAAACAGGTAAATGCAGCTATAAAAGCTAGCCTAGTGCATCCCAAATGTTTCAACATTAACATTTTAAAATAATATTATGGCCTTCACATTTTTTTTATTCTTGTATTTTTGTATCTCCTCCCAATAAATGTCATTTTGCAAATTCTATTACCTTTTACGCAATACTTTACCTTTTTAATACTTAAGTACATTTCATATAAGAAATTTACTTTTGATACTGAAGTATAGTAAATGTGAGGTACTTATTCTTAGAGGAGACTAACTTTTTTTCTGAAATTCGATTAGTTTTATGCTTGATCAAACAGGAAGCACACCTTCCAGACTGACCAAACAATACTTTTTGTTCTGTCATATACTGTAACAAATGTACAGAATCAGCTGCTGTAAATCCCAGAGTTTGCAAACTCGTGCTATTTTTAGGCCCACAGAGACCTAAGACGTATATATCTTTCCATTTTTTTGTACATTTGCTCAATCGCTTGAGCTCTTTCAAAAACCTTCCTCGATGTTTATGCCTCCTGACAAAAGCTTACGTTTTATGTTGCCCTGGACAGCCAAGAAATCACATTACTGTTTTGAATCCCCTTCCTCTTTATTACTGTAGCCATTAGACGTCCTTCTTGGAACACATTACCAGTTGCTATGCAGAGCATCTCATTAAAAGCATTGCAGAAAATGTTATTTTCACCAGTGTTTTCAATCAGCTGAGGGATGTTAAACAGCTGAAGTGCTGTAGTGGCGCCTCTCAACCCATAAATTATGTTCAAGTTGTATTAACGTGTTTGGCACCCATGTCTCAGGAGAAGAGGAACACTCATTGCTGTGCCATATTTTTTACGATATTGATTAAAGTGTAAATGTGTTTATGATTTTTAGCTCCAGTAAAAGCGTTGTGACAGGCCAAATGGTGATATGAATTAATATTATTGACATTCAGACTCAAGTACTGCAGGTCTATGTGTATCAAGCACTCAGCACACAGCCAGACATCCAAACAAAATCCACTTGAATCTCAACAATGTGTCTTCCAGGCAACATTTATAGTACCACTCTTGCTTTTAGATTTTTCAAATAACTTCCTGGAAATCTGATCTTCTTTTTATTTAAAAAGATGACAGAAAATAAAGGAAAAAATGCAGCACACTATGATTATATTACAATAAAGGAATTTTGGGGCACAATATGTCCTTTTGCCTTTTAGTCATCAGGACAAAGCCAGCTCAGAGACTGCATATTACATTGTCCTCTATCTGTGTTTACGTAATTATTTTTGTCACATTAGCAAAATATCTCATGAATAAATGGACAGATTTTCAAAGTCATGTCTATCTACAATTAATTTATTTATTTATTTTTGAGTCAACCTGATTTAAGATGGCCACCAAAGCTAAGGAACTTTAGCAAACACAAAAATGACTAGCCTATTGCTCAGTCGAATTTAGTCAGTGAGATCAAATTCAGTGTAACTGAGAGTCATTCCAAACTCTAATCTGAGTGCTCACTGACTACTCTAGATATAATTTTAACTTTGCCATATCCACAAATTAACTCTGCCTGTCTATTAGCATAAATATCTCCTTTACTTCTAACTATACCAAAACGGATCACTGGATCTGCAACTTGTTTATTTTTAGTCAGGCCAATTTAAGATGACTATCACATCCTTCTGATTTGCAATAAATACAAACACCAACTCAAAACTTTTCTATAATGCTAAAATCTGTTTCAGTAGGTGGTCATCATCCCCAACACATCCTCAGAGCACTATTCACCAAGTGATATTTTAGCTTAAAACTTTAATATTAACTATTGGAATCCACCCTGTCTGTTAGCAAAATACATTGTGAACCACTGGATATATTTTGGAAACTCTTAAAAAGTAATCAGTTGCCGGTTTGTGATTGCAGAACTTTTGGAACAAGTCAAAACCAAGATGGCTGTCTCAGCTAATCAACCTTAGCCAACACAAAAGTGGCTACAATTCAGTAAATTTATATCTGCTACAATACGAATACGGCATGATAAAAGGTGAGAATCCACAAGACAGTTTGTGCATGATGTTATTTCCAAAATTTAACCAAAACCGTTTCAACTCTGCCCTCCTTTAAAACTGGCTTTAAAGGCTGTTGAAGCTTCACAATCATTTAAGGAATGCTACACCTTTAATTTATGACAGACTTTTGTAGAGTTTTAGAGTAATTTTTTCCCCATTTACCCTTGACAGAAATGGTGTGTGTGCATTTCATGCAATAAGATAAGCAGTTGAAAACCCTGACCTTTATCCAGTGACTAACAACAAAGCAGTGTGTTTTCTATTGTAGGCCTTTTTCCTTTCAAGAAGAGGATTAAGCAGCAGTTTCATTTATGTGTGACTCAAAGGGTAGACATACAATGATGTATTTGCTAATGGACGTAGACTTGTTTCTTTTAAAAGCCAGACTGCAGACTAATTTTTTTTTCCTCATCTGTTTGTATCACAAGTAAATAGATTGAAATTTTCCACCTTCTATTCTAGTTTTTAAGAAAAGCACATTTATTCTTTAAAAGGTGGAGCAGGCACATCAGTCAATGCCTCCTTGTGAATGTTACAAACTTTTAAATTAAATTTAAGATGCTTGTCAACAAAACACAATACAATTCCGACAGTTTACTTAAGACTACAATAATAGCATGATTATTGTAAAGCCCTGTAAATGAGCATATGTGCAATGTCATGCAATATCTTGTGAGTTGAGTTGTATGTGAGACTTTTGTGTTGATACCCAGCTCTTATTACAGCAATTTATAGCTCAATGTCTCGAACTGACTGAGGTATAGTAATTTTGTGTTGGCTATAGTTTATTAGTAGCACCTATTTTTAACCTTTTACTTTAAATCTGGTTCAGTTGTAGATGTTAAATTAAAATGCAATATGTCCAGTGGTTTTGGAGGTATTTTGCTAACAAATAAACAATTTTGAATTTGGCAGACAATGACAAAGATGTTCTATATGTATACTGGAGTATGTACTGTCAATGGCGCTAAGCTACTGTAGCACCAACTTTTAGTTGTTATTTGTGTTTCCATCAGTTAGCTGTGGTGTCCATCTTAAACAGGGTTGACTCCAAAAGTTATTCAGTTGTATACCCAATGGTTATTTTTATAAAAATTTATTTAGAATCCATCCAATGATCTAAGAGATATTTTGCTAACAGAGAAAAGTGTAGACTTCAGTAGGTAATGACAAAGTAATGGGTTTTAGGTTAGCTAAATGTAAGTTGGGGACGATTTCAAGCTAACAAGACTCAAAGTTTTAGCTCATAAACTAAAATATAGGAATGGGGTTAACTCCAACAGTGTTGCATTTGGCAATAAAAAAAAACAAAACGTAAATTTTAAAGCAGCTTATTTTAGTGGGGTGAAAAAAGGGAGGCTAAAGGGTAAATTTTTGAAACACACTTGGTAAACTGTGAAAAAAAAAATCAACATTTGATACTATTTTGTTTAAAGGTTGCCTTTATGTCCTCATAACCCTCCAGTTTATTATTTTGAACAAAGCCATTTAGATAATGAGTAAAACAGAAAGTAAACTGACTTCAAGCATCATTTAGGTTCAAACACAAACCATTTTGATGCTTTTTCATCAAAGCCTTAACATACATACAGTATTTATATCAAATATTGAATTATCTGGGGCTGGTTTCCCAAACTTTGGAATCTGTTTGCTTGAAATTAAACTTACTAAAATCTAAAATTGTTGTTTAAAATACAGCCAAGAAACTCATTGTTAGTAATTTATCATGTTGTTCGGATTGCAACATGTTGATTCCTGTTCTTTAGATTATAAAGGGGAAAAGAAAAAAATAGAGTTATAAAAAGATAATTGTTTTTCATAACAGTTACCCAATGTTACATAAGAGCTACTATTCAGTGAATATGCATTGAAATCACACCACCTACAACCATTTAACAGCCTCATAAAGCACTATATTTACAATTAGGCATGTAATTATTTCTGATTGGTGTTAAATTTAACCACTGTAAAAGTTAATAGAAATATAGATGGCCTTCGGCAGACAAAGGGGATCTAGTAGATATATGCTTGCAGCACAAACTGATTAAAGGTTTTAAATGAATTCTGTAAATCTATTATCCAGGTAGCACCATTAAGTCTCTCGCTTGTAATTTGAACAAAAATACTCAATTAATGGAACAAGGGAACAGTAAATTACCTTTTTATACTGTAGGATGTTGACAAAAGCCTGTGTGTTCACAAATTAGAAGTCATTTAACCTGGAATAATGAAATACTAATTGATGTTCTGAAAACATAAACAGTTTACATTTAAAAGCAGGTAGTCAGGAATTGAGTTTTGCAGCTGATATATTTAACAGTTTATATGTCAAAGGAATACGGAAAACAATGTAACATAATTTATTGTTAGCTAATTTGATCTCAATGCACAAGCCTGTTAACGGACAAAAACTTTAGCAGTAGTACCTTTTAGCTGATGTGAGTTGACTTTTGCAAATAAGTTTCCTGCTAGTTTGTGTGCCGCTACAGATTGAAAGAAAAAAAAAAAGGAAAAAAAACTTGGTCTACTTGTACTTCCGCCCTCAGTAATGGTTTGATGTTTGCTATATAATCCAATGTGAATCAACCTTATCAAACCAGTAGCAGCACTTGGCTCTGAGCCCTCTTCTTCCCTTAATCCTTTCACTCAGGCCTCACTTTGTTTTTTAGCCTGCACTGACTTTGTTGATAGAGATGTAAACAACCTCAGTCCTTCTCCTCGACAAAACCTTATAGGTTGCTGCTCAAAATGCAATTGTTTCCTGAAACTAGACATAAGTTATTCCCTATAAAACTGGGCCGACCTGCCTCAGAGTAAATGTACAAATCAGTGCAAATAGGTTTAAGATCATCACCGCCAACTGTGTCAAAATATTGCACAAACCATTGGATGGATTTTAATAAAACCCTTTGATAGAAATCACTGGATTTACATCTACAGCCTTTTAAAGTCAGCCCTATTTAAGATGGCCAGCTCAGCTAAGCAAAGTTATCAAACAAAAAAACTGCTATAGTTCTGTCAGTTGTAGATATAGTGAACTAAATGTTTGGTGGGCTAATAGCTGAAATCCTTCTACAACACATATTTTAGGTTCTCAGTATTGCACAACTTCTTTGTTAAAAACTTTTCCAATAACTTTACCAACATAGCAGACAGGTGTGGGCCAGATCTGGTGTCTGCACTGCTGGCTGACTGCTGGCATGGCAAGTGGTTTATCAACCAGATGTGGGCCAGGTCTGTCAAAGATGGCATTGTTTTTAGGATGGCATGCCACAGTTGGCCTGATTGTGGTTTGGTTTATGTGGTGTCGGCCCATGCATGAGCCATCTCTAGCAAACCCCATCAAAGGGCCATCAATCTTTGTTGTATCTGGGCCAAATGTTAGAGTACATTGTGCGGGCCAAAACTGGACCAGAAAACAATTGCTATAGGCTTGAGCCTATCTTTCAGCAAAATTCTTATAAATCCATCCCTGGATTTGAATAAAACTTTCAGTAAATGAAAAGTCATCAACTAAATACATTTTAGAGCTGACTCCAAAACACATAAATGCCTATAACTCAGTCAATTTACAAAAATGTAAAGTTTGATGTGGTGATAGCTGAGATTTGACAGATCTTTTAATGCGTGAAATTATGATTGTCATGTAGAAAGGATAGAGAAAATGACTAGAACTCTGTTCTTATAACAACTTTAGTTTGAGTGTTTGTGTAACTCAAATTCAGACAAAGGGAATTTAAAAAAGTTAATTTCTTGTATTTTAATGTTGAGCTTTTCTAATCTATAAGTAGGTTTACCACATAACTGAACAATCAATTTTCACCCCTTTTTATTCTTTGTGGGTTTATTTTCTCAGATCCAAGTTTGTGTTCCAATATTTTTGCTAAATCTGTGTAGTTACACAATAGAAGCTCAGCTTTAATTTCTATTATATATATATTTTTTTATTGTGGGTGTGTGACCAACATGAAATTTCATGGCTTTTATCATTTTTGGTGTTCATGGATGAGTCATATTATTGCTGCAAGCTGTGTAAGGGTTAATGATAGGCTTCAGAGTGAATCAGAGCTACCAGATATATATTCCACAGACAAGACTAATATATCTATTAATTAGGCTGGTTATTGAAATTGGATCATAACTCATTTATCTCCAAAACCTCTAAGTAGAAAATAATCTTCAATAATCAGTTGTTCTCAGTTGACAGGCTTGTTGGAATTTACAATTTCCAACATTTCCCAAAGATAATTACTATTCTCTTCACATTAACACAGTAGTTCTAAGAGCTCTATCCTGTAACAGAGAAAAATAGTACTGTAAATGGGCTGATAACATTTTGTGAAACTAGAATAATTTATTGCTTCGCTCTGTGTGAATTATTTCAGCATGTCATTGTGTCATGAGGAGAAAGTTTGATATTTAATCTACTCGCTGCAACGTCTTTCACGCTGCCTTCAATTCAAACAGAGAAACGACTCTATGTTATGACACGTTGTTGTGTTTTAAAGGCATTAACGCAGAAAAATGCCAGTGGTTGTTGACATTCGCTCAGCTTTTGCTGGCTCAGGCACAAGCCTGTGTCACTGCAGTTAGATAACTAAAGAAGTGTTTTGCTACTGGACTTTTTCAAACAACCCGTAGCTGTGATTATGAAGATTTATTCCTACATGTTCAAAAGTGTCACAGAAAAAGCCTCACATGTCACATTTGTCATATTTATTTTGGCTTTGAGGCACAAAATTGCAGTTACAAACGACAGCGAGAGCAGCTAAAGCATACCATTTAGTAATGCCTGGAATTGTAGAAAACATCAAACCAAAGTAAAGGCACAATAAACAAAACTTTAAAAAATCAACATTGTATAAAACTGTAGC
>JARVJO010000164.1:27672103-27684966 GCA_031762555.1 Cynodonichthys magdalenae | reverse complement strand
GCTTATAATGATTCCTTAAGAGTTCTGCTTAAGAAACCCAGATTCAGTAGTGCAAGTGAGATGTTTTGTAATGCACAAGTGAGGACATTTCAAGCACTTATGAGAAATTGAATATATAAATTTATGTGTCGTTTGCGTAAATCCAAAAACAGTCTTATTTTAATGTTGTCACATCCTTTGGGAGTGCATTATGCTACCAGTCATCTTTGTGGAAATACTGGTATGCAAGTCTTTTATGATTTTTGTTTTTGTTTTGTTTGACTTTTAAATGTTAATGTGGACCATGAGTCTGTTAAATAAACCAATCACTCAATCAATCAATCAATCAATCAATCAATCAATCAATCAATCAATCTTTAGGTTCAGACAACAACTGCATCAAATGCCTATTAAGAAAAATTCCAAAGGAGGAACACAAAAGTAATTTTGCAGCTTTGAGATTTAACTCAAAACACTGTTCACTTCACTGGTTGAATATTTTTTTTTACCCGTCTGTATTCACGTCTGAGTTTAATGTCAGATCACTGATTAATGCTAAAGTGGAGGTTTTTTTGGTGTCAACTTTTTTTTTTTTAAAGAGGAGTTGAAGCTAAACTTTGAACATTTAATATTCCCACAGGGCAGAGCTGCTCAGGCTGAGTCCATCTCCTTTAAGAGTGCCTCCTTGGTCTCCACGCAGATATTTGCCGTTTTTGCCACGGATAGCGAGGCGTCCGCGCTCCAGGAGCTCCAGGAGCTCCAGAACGTAAACCATGTTTGACTAAATCATCTAAAGATAATTCATATATTTTACTGTTTCCACTCAACCATCTTCCATATAACTGTATAGAAATATTTTTCTATTCTTTTAAAATATATTCATGCTTGTACATTGCTTCATTTCTTGAGCCATACTGTTGCATAAAGTCACTCCACAAGTTGATACACACTGTCACACACATTGTCATCATACACCAATGGTTCCCATATAACTAAATGTTTAACATTTCTGCCTTCTACAAAGTACTTTTACTTTTATGCAAAAAGTTTATTTTTTAGCTTTTTCTTATAAAAAATATACACACAATGTTATTAATGTACATTCAAACAACAATGAGAACTTTGGGGACAATGAGGGGGATTTTGTGTTGTGCCCAAGGACACTGTTGATCAAGTCACAAATCTTTTGATTGGATGATGATCTCTCTTCCAATGAACCACAGCTGCACCAAAAATAACAGACAGATTGACCAGCTATGATTAATTGTTTGTTGTATGTCATCCCTTACCCTTTTCTATTCATTCATTCCACCATCTATTCATCTTAGAAGAGTTGACACATATAATCATTCACACACACGGACGGAGGAAGGGCATACAAAACACACAAAGAGAGACGCCATACTGCCAGGTGGTTTGAGCCCTGGGTCTTCTCTACAGAGGCATCCCCATGTATCTTTTTTACACTATGAAGTTAATCTATCTGGCTGAATAAACTGCCATTTTTAAACTGGGGGTATTAAATGTATCAACCAAGGGTATTGTATGAGCTCTGGAATTCTCCTCCTGACTCATTTAGCATCCCGAGTTTGTGCGTCATTCACCTCCCCCTCATCACCTCCCCACATTGAAGCTCAAGGTTCTGTCATGCAAACTACTTCTTGCCAAATCAAATTTGAATGGATTGGAGGAATGACAAGCATTCCCAGTGAATGGATTTGCAGGGAACTTAGTTCCTTCTTGGCACGCATGCTTGCTTCAAGAGGCATCGTCGGGAGCCAAGAGGCAGTCACACGATTGCCTATGCAGCTGCCGCCACACGTCTCACTTATCACTGTAGAATAGTCCATATTTAGGCTGTATGTTTCATATAAAGTGACCTGCTACATCCATTTGAGATGTGACACATCCTAATTTAGCTGCCTCCACATCTGGAATATAAGCTCCAACATGTCAAGTGAATGTTGAATGGTACATGTTTCTCACTGAAGCAAAACCTTGTTGATTTGATGTTTGGAAAATGGAAGTAGCTGTTTGCTGGGAACAGTATCGGGTGGCTTTCAAAACGTGTCTTACATACTTGCTTAAACCCGTAAAAGTAAAATTATTTTAGTCTTTCCCGCAATCCCTGAAATTTTTGAAACATTTATTAACCATCCATCCTGCATGTAAAGCAGAACATGACTACTTCTGAAGTCTGAGTTTTTCTGACAGCCAGGACTGTCCATTTGCTTGTATGTTCAGTTTTTTTGCGAACTGACAGCCTCACTGCTGTTCCACAACATAAAGTGACAGAAATAAAGTAGACGAGTGAAGTTGTCAAATTTAGATCCCAGAAGCATGTGGTTGCTCCATAATGTGCTCCCCCTCCCCCCCACAGTTGTCTGTACACATTGAGTTAAAAGTAGCTGTTGCAGGTGCCCTACATATGGTTAGCTGAGAAAAGGATGATTTGTTGTTGCCCTCTTCTGGTGTTTTTTTTGCTGCTTACCGCTTTTTCATTTCATTTAAAGTAAATCAAATCAAATGTAATTTTTCATTGAATTGAGTGAATTAAACATTTAAAACTACAGAGAAAGTTTGTTTCATCTGAACTTGTTTTCTACATTCAGTAATTATGTGCAATATATTTATTTCTAAAAAGGAAACAGGTCAACAGACAACAAGATGTTTTTTTAGTTACCTTCCAATTATGTTTGTTGAACAGGAACAGCTAAGCTAAAATTAAACCTATCCCTGCTGTTGCCATAGAGCTTCCTTCTCTGCATTGTGGCATCATGAGGCAAATTTAGGCAATCAAATGTGAGTCTCCACTCCTTCAGAGCTGTGCATTATCATACTTCACTGCCCACAGCTTGTCACAGTAAATCATTTTCTAAGTGATTTACAATAAGACACGGCCTCTGTTTGCCTCTAACTCAGATGAGGAACAACTTTGCATCTACAGTAATTTATAATTTGATGTTCATATTGGGGTTTAAGTATTCATCCTGAGAGAATGATACACAGTGTTAGCCTGCACAGGTTTTGTATCCCAGTAGGCATTGCAAAATCAGCTAAGCTGAACAGAAGAACTGGAGGAACAACCCGTCCTTGTATAAAAGAGGCACATGAGATATTTTTTTATTCAAAATGATGGGCACAAATTGTACTTTTTTGCAACACCCAGCCCGACTTTCAATTTTAGCATATTCTAGTATGTTCCACATTTTTTACAAGCATTGTCATGTGTTTTTATGTGTTAGATTAATTCTCTAAAGAAATTAGATAAAACTAAACATAATCTGTTTTAGTGTCAAAACCTAAAAAACCCTGCTTCTTCTGGGATTTCTCCCATAGACAAGGATTTCTTCTGTAGAATGTTCACCTGGGCCAATCAGCAAACAGAAGGAGTTTTGAACGACAACGTCGATTTTCTGTGCAAGGTCTGCTTGTAGTTTAGGAGTGGCAGTGGAGGAAGTGAATGAAGCCAGTTCGTAAGGCTTCCAAATTACATTAAATTTGTCTGACAAAGCCTGCAGCATCATTTACAACCGTCTCGCTCAGCTCTGTGTTTCTCGCCACACAGTAGGGTTGTTTACAGCGCACGGAATTTCCGGTTAGCTTCTTAGCTTAGCCTCCTTCAAAGAGGAGCTGGCGCGGGCGAGGCCACGTCTCCAGCATGAATCGCTTCTTAATAGCCGAGAGTCCAGACTCTCTGTACAAAGCAAAGTGAAGGACATGGGGCTGGTTTTTACCAGGCTAAAAAACATAAAACTGCACAAAAATAATTTCAAATCTCAGAAATACAGTTAAGGTCAACTGCACATATGTACATATCTCATTAATTATTGGCTTTTAATTATTATTTTAACTGTTTTTCCCCCAGGAATGAGCAAATATACAAAATACAACTCCAAACGATTTAAAAAAATAACTAATTGGTGCACAAGTTTGAATTTATTGTGGATTTTCTCTAATCCATACATGGTCTAAATTAGGCATACAGGCACAAACTGACATCTGCACTTACATTTAGACAAATTTTCTTCAGCAAGTTACATGTCAACCACAGGGATTTTGTAGTCATCAAAACATTTCTGATGTTTTAGCTGACATTTTAACCCTCTTCTGGGCAGAATTGGTAGAGTTTTTGGCTTGGCTTTACTTTGTAAACTTTATTGTTTTGTTTTTTTTTATAAACCTGAATATACTTCTCCATAAAATATTCTGTTAAATTTACTATTTTAAAAATGTTTTATTACATTTAAAAAAAACTTGGAAAACATACATTGAAAATTTGTGTATGTTCATGGAATAATCTGCAAATTTTACAACACAAAACTGTTACAGCTTAATCTGTAAAACTGTTTACATGTTCACTGTATTTTTTACAGATTTATTTTGGCAACCACAGCTGGCATTTATTCTTTTTTTAAACTATGGATTGTTTTTACAGTGTAGTTTCCTGCCGCTGACCCAAATTTTAAACACAGTTGGGAAATTTCCATTATGGGAAGACCATTGCTTTCTTCAATGCACCACTACCACAGCATGATGCTACCACTACTATGCATGACAGTTGGTACAGTGTTCTTAGAATTTTAATGGCTCATTTCACTTCTTTAAACATGTTTCTTGTCACTGTGACCAAAAAGCTTAACCTCTGACTCGTCTGACTAAAACCTTTTTTCCCTGAGGGCAGTTGGGTTACCCACTGAGCTTGGGCTTCCTTCTTGGTCAGCACACTCTCAGTCCATGATAATTCAAAATTAGCTTCACTGTGGACAGAGGCATTGGTCTTCTAGTAGTTTCCAGCTCATGCCAGGCTTAAGCCTTGCGTCCTGGGTTGTTCCTCATCTTTTTTATGTATTCATTTATTTTTTGAGGGTGGCATATTGGCAAATCTACGGATGTTGAGAGTAGCCATTTTCAGCATATAATTTTTTCCATGGTTTTCTCATGATAATGATATATGTCGTTATCACGAAATAACGAGGACCATTTTCTTGAGATAACTAACTAATTATGTAGTTTTCACAAAATCATGAGGGCTGTTTTCTGGAGATAACGGGTTAATTATTTGATGGTTTTGTCGAGATAACGAGTTATGATTTTCTTGTGTATCATTCAGTAACCATGGAGATGACCCAATCCCCTCAGCTGGTCACTGAAAAAGTATATTACATTAGCAGGATCACTGTGTAAACATCTGCTAATCTGCAGTCAGGCCAGCTGTCTCCTTAGATGACGAGCGCTGATATGAAAGCTATCTGTACAAGACAAACAAATTCAATTTCAGTCTGTTTAATGATACAAAAATGACACAAATTCATGTGCACAAGTTTGCCTTCAGGCCCAGGCAAAAGAGATCTGTGATCTCAATGGCATTTGCCTGGTTAAATAACGGCAAATAAATAAATGAATAAATAAATAAACAAATAATCAAATAAATAAATAAGTAGTAAACTTCATCGATGACCAGCTAAGAGGACCAGGCCGTCTCCATAGTTGCTGAAAAATGCACAAGAGGAAAACCATCTGGAAATTAACTTGTTATCTTGAGAAAAAGCTCCTCGTTATATCGTGATAATGTCATGTTGTTATCACAAAAGAACCATGGAAAATAATTATATGCAGAAAACAGTCACTCTCAGCTTCTGTACAAATCAAAATATGCTGTCAAACATTTTTTCCCTATGCTGCTAAAGAGACATTACTTGCAGTCAGTCATGATCATAAAATTAATACACCTGTAACTATTCAAAGTAAAAGACAATCCAGAACCTTCAACAGCACCTAAGACTTAGGTGATCTATGTATTTGTATATATTTAAAATTGTAGTTAAGATTTTGACCTTGTTTTGACCTTAGAAAGCCAACACTGAATTCAAACCTGCACACCTAGATTTGTTCAAAAACAGGAGTTCAACATAACTAGACAGCAGAGTGTCATCAGAGAGCTACCCTGCCCATGGTTTCAATTCAAAACCAAACCTCAAAGAAGGACGCTACAGATGGACTTCCATGAAATCATGTTGCATATCATGTCTGCTTTACTTCATAGCCAGTCATGTAGTTGATACAACATTTCTAAGTGCTTATTCTGACCAGAACAGCTGGTCAGTCACTTCAAATTAAACTTTACAGATCAGACATAATTAACAAAAAATGTTTCCATCAACTCAATGTGCATCACGCCTTTATGGAAACAGGCAACAACTGCTGAATATAAATATTTCTGTGAATTATTTTTTCTCCCACTAATTTGTCTCTGATTATATTTGCAGTCATTCTAAACACACCCACACTAAAATGTGTAAGGAAATCTGGTTAATGTTTTAAAAACCTATGTTAGGTGGGAGACAGGATTGTCTTTAGACTAACTCTTGCAAAAACTGTAGGTTTTGTCATGCTTGTCAGAAACTCCAGCTTGGTTGTCAGAAGCATGAAACAGGTACAAATAGTTCTGTTTTGAGTGAAGGAACACACATTTTACCAGAAACTGAGACAATTTCTATCAATCACTATTGTAAATGTATTATTAAAACAATTATGCTCATTTCATTTTTTAGGATCAAGCTGTAATTCCAAGGCAAGTAAAAGTAAACAGCAACTCATCGAAATTAGACAACATCAATTAGTTCACAAACTATTGAAAAAATAGAACTCATGCAGTCTAAACCTGCATCATAACTGGATTACTACTTTATCATATTTACAAATTGAGGAAAATGTGTTTCACTACTTTTTCATGAAAAAAAATTAATAGGGAGGTGGCTGCATCATACTGTGGTGATGCGTTTCTTCTGGAGGGTCAAAACTGATGGGGAGATGGATGGAGGTAAATACAGGGCAATCTTGGGAAAAACAAAAATAAAACTTGCACAAACTTTAAGATTTTGGTTGGGGTTTGCCTTCCAATAAGATGAGTCTAAACAATGGAATGGTTTAGACCAAAGATTCCCAAACTTTTGACTCATAAATTAACAGTAGCAGAGACCTGTGTTCCAAACAATTTTTGGATGATAAACATTGGTATTAGGTCGAATGGACAAGGGCATAATAATATTTATGATGCTAAAATCCATTAAGTACACTAACCACACTCTTTTGGAACAACTAAAGGCCCCCACATACTCGAGCGTACGTTGCTCTGCAGAGGTCCGCGCGGACTCAATGCAAACTCAAAGTGACCGTTCACTGGACTGGTCCGCGCGGAGATCAATTTTTTATGTCCGCATCTGCGGTGTCGCACAATAAACTGCCACTACGGCCGCAGAAAAGACTCCCCTAACCACTCTGCCACAGCCGCCCCATTTGAGGAAGTACAGAGCTCTGGTCATGTGATATTTTACTCTAAACATTGTTGTATGCTGTCTATATTTAATGAACATTAATTGAATAGTTACATTAACAGTAACAGTACATGTAGTAACATTTATGGAGCCCTATAGACAAGAACATATTTTATGAACACTATTGTGACTGATGGGGTTAAAAGAGCTAAAATAATACGATTTAAATCCCAGATTTGAATTTTTGATGACTGAAAGGGTGACTAATTTGAATAAAAATGTGCAATACAAACAATATTTGCCGTGAGGTGGGACAGATTTCAGTGCTGTGCTCTCATTAGCCTCTCTGAACCTCAGAGTGGGCAATTAACAAAAACACTAAGGTAAAATTTTCTCAACAGAGATGACTGATAGTGAGTCAGAGCAGAATCCAGTACTAAAGATTGTGGGGGCGAGGAACATCTGTGTATTACACCTTCAATATAACACAGTTTTCACCGAATTGTTCAAAATGCTTTTAAATATTTTAATATTTAATAGTTTTTTTTTTTATGGATATAACTGGAGAAGATGCAGTTCACTTCTACAAATTGCATCTGATGCTTTTAGTTTTGCCAATTTGAAAACCACAGCTGTGACATGGGACTGGAAAGAAGCTCCACTTGTTGTGAAAATGACTTCCTAATGTCTTTTTGTTTTGCAAATGTATGCAAATCTCGCTAATGCTTTATATTTTTGTAATTGCCGTGCATAAGAATGCATCCACTTTGTTGTCTTTGGGAATGCATTGTTTGCCCTACTTTCCTCCACACCAACTTGGCATGCTGGAGCTCCCACTCAGCACAAGCCCACAGTGTCTGGCAGATTCATGTGTGTAGTTCACAATTCTGTGAGTGTCCTTGCCAGTTATTCTTTTCTGGGGCCTCAGTCAGACCTAGTAGAATGAGGCCCTCGCGATCCAAGCTCACAGCAAGAGAGTCTGCCTGCAGGGAGAGGATCAGAGTCATGCATGTTTTTTTAAAGTCTTGAATTAATGAGTTTGCAGTAGGATTTATCATTAGGGCTTGTTTGTGTCAAGTATTTTATAATAGCAGCAATCGCTTGAGACCAGCTGTTCCAGGAGCATGAAAATTAGTTTCACATGCAAACTCTTCATGTGCTAAATGCAAATTGCACTGCAAGCTGGCAAGTTGCTTTGGAATTTGGACACGTGCTGACATATTTCGCAACAGTCAGAGCTCAAGTTAGGAAAAGAGGGATTTTTACACAGCTGCATACAAAACAGCTGATCATTTTTTGCTGTGATAAAGATTTCTAGTTGTGACGTTATTACTTCCTCGAATGCACCTTCATCACAACCTCTAAGAAATAGAAAGCTTAGCTGCAAGAAGTACATAGATGAATAATGAATTGCCCCACTAATAAAAAAGAATCCTTGAGCTAACAAAACCTAGAGGTCTGCAGCTCCAAATAGAATAAAATAGCAAATACGCAACTGGGCTGAACACTACAAATGGCGCTGAAGCTGAGGTAATAATTTAGACGTGGACCAGAAGACAGGTCTTACTGAGCTCATAGGAAACCATGACGGCACCTCATCTGTCAACTGTCATCTTCCCTTCAGCCCCATCTCCTGGGCCCGGCTGGAGTGCATCCTCTGTCCCTCCTTGCCCACATAGCCAGGCACATGCACCCTCAAATATGATGGATGAGGGGAGTGCGCACACAAGCCTTACACTTTCAACAGAGCATGACTCCATTTACACCTACAGCATTACCAGGGAGTGTCAGGCCGGCAAATCTCAGTGTTGTCCTTAACCTGACCGCCGTTATGAACAAATGCAGACAGATGTAGGGCAGCCTCTGCCCCCTTTTCACTCTTGTTCCTATCGCTGGTGCTAAAATGCATGTCACTTTCAAAAAGCCTATGTAGAAAAACTTGTTTTACAGTAATAAAATTTTTCTTTCTGTAGTATAAATTAATAAAAAAAATTTAAAAAATTGTGCATCATCGTAAGATCAGCATCCCACTTACTCAAGTTTGTATCATGAACTGATGTTTGTTGGAAAGTAGCTGAACAGTTACGTATATCTGTTCTTTACTTTTCTTTTTGTTCCCCATTCTGTTAGTGTTCAAAATTGAATGCAGAATAATATGCAGAAAACCAAATATAGTTCTCAGTTAAATGTTTATTTTCAGATTTAAACACTCCATTTTATCTTTTAAATTGTGTGTGTGTAGCTCTGTGCCTAATCAAAATGGTTTCTAACTTCTGCTTCCATCTCCTTCCAAAACCATAGTATTTGTAGAAAACCTGCTCACACCCTTAGGGGTTGTCCCTTTTACATCAGAATTAAATTGTAAACAATTCTATGTTAATCCTGCAGGACGGAGACATATTAACAAGAGTCTTGTCGATCCTCCTGGTTAAAGTAAATGATTACAACTGATCACAAAGTATAAGACATAGTATAAGGCTATATCTAAAATTCAGTTAATCAACCACCAAATATCTTTCAATTCCTTTACTTAAATAGAATAATTTGAACACTTTTTGACAATAGTGTAATTTGGCAGCATTTAGCTTTAAGTTATTGCAATGGAGCTGCGCCAAATTAGTTGCATTGAAACTTAAATACAATTGGGAAAACAGCATCAAACCCCACTGGGACGACCACTTGTAACAGTGACTCAGGATACAGCCATTGTCCCCACATGGAAGGAGAAATTTTTTGTCACTTTTCCTAAGCTAAGATGCAGGCTAACAGCTGGATTAGAGCGACAAGCTGAATTTAAGGCAAAATACGAACACTGGACCACCCGGATCCTCTGAACTTTCTGTCGGTAAACAGGTACAGTAAACCTTATATTGTTTTTTACTGTAGCCTAATGGTAGCTTTACTCTTAGCATCCATGCTAGCCTCATACAATGCTCCACTGCAGTCAGTAACACATATGGTGATAATATCATACTTACACAAATTCCAAACATCACTATTAAGTTTCTTGAAATGATGCAGAAGTGGTGACTCGAGTGATAAAAATACACAGAGGCACACAAAAAATAAGCTGTATTAACACAAATAAAAGCACCAACATTTTTAACAATTCCATTTGCTTTCCATGTCAGATAATGTATGTAAAATATATATGTAAAATCATGTGTGAGGGTCTCCATTGAGCATCTGGTACAAATGCCTCCTGGACGCCTCCCTAGGGAAGTGCTTCAGGCATGTCCAAGTGGGAGGAGACAATAGGAAGACCCAGGACACAAGAGTGACAGCCCTCACTCTACAAGTACTCTCATTGATTCAAGTGGAACTTGCAAACTCCTCTTACAAACACTTCCTGGATAGAGGTGAAGGAGACAAGCGCATACAGTTGGAGCTCGACAGAGGTTTAGGGCAAACTGGCCACTCACAGTTACATGCACACTTATAAACAGTGCTGCAATGAATAAAAAAAAAGTCTGACTACTTGAAGATTAAATCACAACAGCTTAAGCCGCGTGCTGACAATGCATCCACAATCAGGCCCACAGAATGAGGGATACATTGCTAAGGAAATGCCCACAAACCCGAACAGAACTGAACAGACAAGAACAGATTAGAACAATGGTTCTCAATTCCGGTCCTTGTGACCCACTACCCTGCATGTTTTAGTTGTTTCCCTGCTCTTCAGCATATGTCTTTGATTTCTGCAGAAGCCTGCCAATCACTTGTTCATTTAAATCAGGTGTGCCAAAGCAGGGAAACAACTAAAACATACAGGGTAGGGGGACACAAGCACCTGAATGGAGAACCACTGGATTAGAGTAAGGCTTGATGATGGAGAAGGTGCTTATGTCTCCTGTCTGGCATGAAAATTGCCTTAGAATCTTCCCAAAAGAGTTGGAAGAGGTGGCTGGGGAAAGAGCTGTCAGGGCCTCCCTGCTCAAGTTGATGACCCAAGCAAAAGATGGATGGATGGATGGATGGATGTTTACATTGAGTTCAAACCCACATTTCAGAACTGTATATCAGTATATCTGAAAAAGAACTACTGGAGTAGACTTTCAAACTGCACTATTTGTTATAGTTCAAGATGACAATTTTTATGTGGGATTTGGTACATTGCATCGAGTATCTTTAATACACTCAGGTCTGACAAACTGTCATTTGCCAAGACTTTTTTTAGAGAAAATTTACTGCAGTTTCATTTGGCTTATTATCAGGGACCAAACATGCACAAAAATATTATTCTGACAGAAGAGATGAGTAGTACCAGATTTAGCTACTAGCAGAAGGCATCCTCCCACAACGCAACACTTCTTACCCACACGTACACACACACACACACACACACACACACACACACATACTTGCTCACCTGGAACAGCTGATCATGACTCTGTGTTCATCTGTCTGAGCAAACTAATGAATCATTACTTTCATTTTAACAACCTTTTTTTCAGCTGGCAGCTGTTAGACTTTTACTCTCTTATGCCATAATTCATACAGCTATAGCTGCTTTTCTTACTGGAAGATATTTTGTTTGGATGTGTTCTGAGGAAATTGTCTTTTCATTTTCTTCCAGAGTTTCTCACCTGTCAAAGGCTCATCCTTCAGTCTGTTTGCACAACTGTTTTTTTTGTTCTGGCAGACTTCACAGACAGCTCTTCATGTAAAAGATGAAAAAAATAGAAAGTAACTAGAAAGTATTGTAGTGAAATTTATATACTTAAAATGTACTGTATAGCTATAGGGAGAGTGCTGCCTGGAAATATGAAAATTACATCTATGCATTAAAAATGGCAGGTTTAACAGGTTAGATATTTAAAAGTGCACTTCTGCATTTTTACTTAACCTTTGTCATTTTGCAAGTTTTTTTTTGAGAGGCCATACCACAAAGAAGCCTAAAAGTTCTGCTCTTGTGTAACATATGGTAGACATTCCTTTATTTGATCCATCTATTGAGTTTATACTTTACTTAAATATGTTGTTCAGTCAAACATTACTGCACCAATGCATACTATTTGTATCATCAACTAATGCTATAATAAAATTTCTTAAACGCTTCTTGTTTTATGAACAGAACAAATATAAACTTGGCACAAAAGTAAGGTACGTAGTCTACCAAATATGTAATTGGTAGATTATTGCCTTGTTGTACCAATGCTTTTTGGTAATAAATTGGCTACACCTGAGGGTACCAAAAGCTCACAACAGGTGTCAATAGAAACAGCAAAATATTTGGCAAATTTTTCATATGTGAAACCTACATACTCTGCTCTGCTCATTCCAAAAATGCATGTTCCTTTCAAATAAGGCTCAATGAAAAATGGTGAAAGAAGCATTGTTACAACAAATAAATAATTGACCAAACACATATTTATTTAAATTTTGTGCTAAGCTAAATTTGCAAATTTATTTGTTTTTCATGACCTGTCTACAGTTAGGTCTATATATATTTGGCCAGAGACAACATTTTTCTAATTTTGTTTCTAAACATTACCACAATAAATTTTAAAACAAAACAATTCAGATGCATTTGAAGTTCAGACTTTCAGCTTTAATTCAGTGGGTTGAACAAAATGATTGCATAAAAATGTGAGGAACTAAAGCATC
>JARVJO010000164.1:27619467-27635040 GCA_031762555.1 Cynodonichthys magdalenae | reverse complement strand
TGTGTTTCCATTAAGCAAATTTATTTTCGAAATTTTAATTTGCGCATTTTCATGGTCAATGGAAACGCGACTATAGAGAAATGTAATTATAAACCTTTGACTGTTTTTTTAAACGCATGGAATGCAATAACCATCTAAGACTTAGGGTTATGGTATAGATTACAATTTGAGGCTATGGATCGTTCATTTTCCTTCTTTGGTTGTGTCCTAAAGAAAAAGTGCACTTTCAGCATTTACTGCAATCTGCCAACTGGACCTTTAAATAATGAACAATGTACCCAGCATGTTCATCAGTAATGAAAAATAAGTCATTAAGTGCAGTCTGCCTGTTCACAACCAAAGCAAAAATGTGTTTGCTCATCTAACCAGCACCTGCAGCGTGGTCTTTAATTATCCAGGCAGGAAATACCGACAAAAACTGAGGAGTCGCCTTTATCTCATTCACACAATGTGGCCCAATTAATAATGTTAGAGAAAGCAGAGCTGCTTTACTGCAACTACTTGTTGTGCTGTAGTTTCATTTAGCAGGTCCTGCTATTTGATTGAACGAGCATGTATCACTGTCCTTAGCATCAGACTGCACAGTGTGATTTATTTTTACTGGTTTTCAGAAAGCGTATAACCAAGAAGCAGTTAGAAATGTTTCATAAAGTGAAAGTTTGGTTAAAATATTTCCCGATGATTCATTACTGTGAAAATAGAAAATGGCAAATCCTACAAGCTCTTCAAAAATCTAAAACTACAAATCTTGCTGTCAACTTGATCACTGTATAATGTTGAGTCATCGTAATGGATGAAATGTACAAACCCGGGGTAGCACTATTCTTATATGCTACACAAATAATGTTTTAACTCTATGAAAATGTCAAAATATTTATCTGTTATTTGCTAGATAAAATGTCAACATCTATAATGCTCTTGGCAAACTAATATTTAGCTAGATGAGACCATGGGTTTTAAGTAAAAGCATTGGTGGAGCTAGACTTTTTTTGCAAGGTATGCCACAAGAGTGACCATTGTGTTATCTAAGGGGGCACCATAGACTAAGACAGATAACAGATAACAAAAACAGCGGCCTAACGGGCATCGGCTAACAGTTTTTAAAACTTGTGGAGACAAAGCTTTTCAGGTGGTGGCCGAGAGGCTCTGGAACGCTCTCCCTCTGTCCCTTTGCTGCTCAGATTCTACTGACTCTTTTAAGAAACATCTTAAGACATTTTTATTCAGACAGGCTTTTAGTTAAGTGTTGTTGATTGTGTTTAATTGTTCTGCTTTTTATATTTGTGATTTGTTTTTATTGTTTCTAGTTCTTTTGCTCTCTGTTAAGCACTTTGTGATGTTTGTGTCTGTGAAAAGTGCTATAGAAATAAAGCTTACTTACTTACTTACTTAGAGTCCTCATAGCAAGCCCAACTGAATCGGTTTCACAAATTATCAGTAATATTTTTACAACAAAATAATAATTGTTAACAACAATCATGTAAAACAGCAGATATATACCAGAAAAAAATATATATATAAGTAACAATGATCTAAACCAGACCTGAAGCCATTTAATAACTTAGATTTTTTTTAACTAGTTGAAAAATTATGACTTCAACAAGTAAAAAAGTATTTTTCTGATTTCTTCCTTACTCATAAATATTACCAATAAATATTTATCAGTCAACACTTAGAAAATGTTCTCTGTATACCTGGTTATAGAATGAAACTATTAGCTAACCAACTCCTCAGCAGATCAGGTTTGTCTAAGAGAAAACTAAAAATAATAAAATATTATTTTAAGCTGTGTAAAGATTACTTAAACCAGAGGACAAATCAGTTTGTAATATTTGGTAATTTGGTGATTACTATTTTACAATTAGGGACTATGTACATCTGCTTTTTTATTAATCAATATGACTATAAATGCATTTTTTCTTAAAATGTATGTCAGAACAAATAGATGTTTCATTTGCTCTGAAAAATATACATAATGTGATTTTACATGATTGATCACCTTATCACAGTCAACAAATTAGCAATGACAGAAAGATATTACAGGAAATGAAAAATGCCAATGTAAGACAGATAAAAATAAAATAAAAAAGCTTACTCTCTTTTCACTGCCTACCAGTATCCTCCAGTTGTGCTTTGTTGTTCTTGGGTAGTGATGATATGTTGAATATGTATCGTGAGTCATTTAATATAGCACAGATCAGCTCGGCTAAGGGGCATATGGCCATATTGGAGCAGAGCCATGCTGCTTAAGGCGGGGTAAACGGATGGGCAGAAATTGTTGGTGCATTAGCTGTTTAGCTCAGCGTTATGTTTCAGAGATGTTACTGCAATCAGCTTACTGTTTATCCAATGACAGTAAATAAAACATAAGAAGCATATTTTTGCCCCATCAGAGGTGAATAAGACTTCTGAAAGAATCAGGGCTTTCACATATACCGACTGTCTGAGCATGTGGACAAGAAGGACAGAAAAAAAAAGCGACACAGGAGACATGGAAAGACCTTGCAAAGGACTAAAATATCCTTGGCAAGGAAAGACCGTGTTCGCATGTCATTCACAGGCAGTTTGTCCCCACATTAACACTCTGCTCAGGCCATGATCGGCTGTGATTGGCTAAATGCACAAGAGAAAAGGCTGCAGCAGAACTACAGAGCTGACGACGGACTGTGTGTGTTGACTGTTGATTATGGGGGAGAGCCTGTGGTTCCATCTATTTCATATTCATGAGCCAAATGGTGCATGTTGTAATATTCATGGACAAATTAGACGTTCAAAACACCAGTGTGAGTGGGGCCGTCTGTAGAAGGCATATAGGACCTCATAAAGCTTACGTTCACTTAAACTCCCCACCTTTTCCATGCCCTGTGGATAGATTTAAATTTTGTTCCATTCCACCACTAATCTCAGTACTGGGGTCCCTGTTGGAAAGAGCCACTGATGCTGAATATATCCTATATATATATATATATATATATATATATATATATTGTACAGAAATTCTTGGCTATTTGTCCAACAGCCGTTTTCACCAACTACATGCAGCGGTGAAGTGAAGAGAGTAATTTTTCCTGCGTGTTTTTCTGTGAAAATGCATCTTGTTTTCTGTTTGAGGGGTTGAGTGCAACTGGCTTGTAAGAGACCGGCTTTGTTCTGCCTCTCTGATCAGCTGGCTTGGTAGTAGTCGGGTGGGAGCAACAGCAGTGTGTCCAATCAAGCTGAGCCCTGTTTTAAAAGGCCCTGCAGTCCTTGGGCAGAGGCCGCATTTATGACCCAAAATCGAGGAGACGAGTCTGGCCCTGCTCCAAAGCCCTAAAGCTCATATATTTTGTTTGAGCGTATCCAGAAGGAAGTGCAGCACAGTCACAAGGCCTCACGAGACACCTGTACATGTGCAACGGACTGCGTGTACAACATGTAGGATAAGTGAAAACCTTCTTGAACCTAAAGTCTGCGATTTTCATCAATGATAAACAAGGAGAAGACCATACCAACTAAACAATGTATTTTTTTTCTCTAATTGGATATATAATCAAATTAAAATGCAACTAAATCACATTATTCACCCAGGAATCTACAGTCATTTTAGTGATTACAGTGCTCTATTATTGTAATGGTGGTGATTTATGGAAGGCTGTACCCATTAGATGATCAGATATTCTACACTACAGTAGCTTCTGTCTGTGTAAGTGCTTATCCACATACAGAAGGTCACACTCACAGCTGAACGTCCTTGTGTGCCTCAAATCCCTCTGAGCAGGCTATGTGAAACTGACAAAAATTAAACACATCTTGACAGATTGCTGACTAAACACTGGTAAAGAAATCCACACAATGTAATTTCTAAAGCATGATGCTGAGCTCTAAAATGGTTTCTACTGGTGTATACAGGGCTATGGTTTGATTTTCAGTTTTCCTAACTTTTTGGTGGGGTGTTTGCATCTTTTCATTATGCATGCTTTGCGTTTTTTTGGGGGTTGTTTGCCTTCCTTCCACTGTTCAAAAACAGACTTATTAGTTTATCCGGTGTTCTTAAATTGACATCAAATGTGAATGTGTGTGTGCATGAAGACCTTTTCTGTCTTTGTGTTAGTCCTGTGATGGACTGTTTACCTGTCCAGGGTGTAGCTCATGTGTTGCCCATTAACTGATTGGACTAGCCCTTGCTGACTGCTCAATCCTTCATACCCCTAAGCCTGAGCAAGTATACTTGAATGAAGTCTTCATCAATATGCCACACTATTTTGACGACAAACCATTTACACAAAGCTTCGAAAATTTTGTTTAATTGATTATTTATTTGCTGTAACAATGCTTCTTAACAACAAATCTTACATTGTTGGAAAGCCTATTTATTTCTTCTTAACTAGTGTCAAATCTTTTTGAAAAATGCATTTGTGTGTTGTGCCAATTAAAAACAAATTGCCAATTCTTCTTTGTCAATGCCAAATAACTTCTGTAATTGAATTGTGCTTGGTGTTGTTTATTGGATTATTTTGACTGAAGTCTTAAAAGACAAGACTGATGTTTTTATTCATTTAATAAAAAAGGGTAACATGTGGAAGAACCATACACATCCACACTAATCTGGTACTTCCTTATGTTGCTCACCTGCTTGGTCACACACTGCTGTGGGATGGCATGCTCAAACCACAAACACATTTCCTAACACGTGTCACCATTTAAAGGGAAATACACAGGCTCTCCAGTGGTATAATATTCAAGAAACATTTTCACAACAAAGAATTAACCGACCTAGCACAAATATCCTATCTTTATGTACATTGATAAGTTGGTTTTCCCACTCTCACCAAAGCAACTTTGGCTAGTCAAGTCATGGATAAATAACTTTTAGGAGTTTCTTAGTGGGTGTTGGGGGAGTTGGTAATAGATCCCTTGGACCCTCTGAATTGTGGGCAGGGGTCTTTTTGTCTTGAGCTTTCCTCCCTCAGATCCCATCAGATTTGTATTTGGTGAGTTTGCAGGATGAGTGAACAAATCAGACTCTTTGTAGTGTTCCTAATTCCTTTCCAAAGAAAGTTTTGCTGGGCCCAAATCTTTTTTGTTGAAGAGAGCTTTTTTTTTAACTGAGTGCTGTCGCCATGTGGGAGGTGTAATTGGTCTGCAAAACTGTTTCAGTAGATGCCAAGTGTCAGCATAACATCCTTGTGAATGTCAGAGTACAGTTTTTTTCTCTAATGGAACATTGCGATGAAAACTCATAAGAAGTGTTACACTATTTATAAGTTAGTGCGCTTATTCTTATGGCTGATTGGTGTGTACATAAAAAGTAAAATTTTTTTCATAAACAATTGATGGTGTGTGAGAGGGTTTACTTCCTCAAGTTACAACATGACACATGACTTTTGGGCCAGAATTGGACCAGTGCCATAACAAGAACAGCTATGCAGACTTTAGTTCAGCCACATTTAGCACCTTTTGTTTTATTGGACTGTGATGTATTTCACTTTTGAGTGAGTACTTCCCAGCATGGCTCAGAATATTGCCTCCTTTGGTGATCAATAAGCATTAGCTTGAAACAAGTTTTATCAAGTAGGATTTTTAGTGAATGATTGGCAGTTCTTTGTCATTTAGACATTAATCCTACACCTTAACACTTTGTTCCCCCTGCCACTCAAAGTGCCCTTAACTGTGTGCAATGTAAAACTGTGATACAATTTAATGAGTTTTCTATACCTGTACAACTGTCTTGAGTTGAACAAAGCTAGAAACCAGAAACATTTTGTACCATCCTCTCTCACATAGTGAATAAACTTCTCAACAAGAGGACATAAACATAGGTTGTCATTGTTCTTGCTTTCAGATTTTCCAAACCAAAAACAAAGTAAATAGTGCAGTTATACTGGAGCTCCAAAATGAGTGGTTTAGGAGGAAAAGGGTGGTGCTAGTGTCACCTCCAAACAAATAAAATTTTATTATTATGTGTTTGTTTGTTAGCATATTAAGTTGATCCATCCTTCCAATCACACAATAAATATTCTAAGAAGAATATTGTCTAAATGGTCTTTGCTCTGCTCTAGTTAAGATCTAAATTCAAGCATCAAGTCTTGCATGCAAATCTTAGTGAACTTCACATAAAAAAACTATAAAAACCTGTTCAATATATGTAAAACATTTGCTCATAATTACAATGTGTTCCAAACAATTTTTTAAAAATTTGTGTATTCACTTTTTTTTGTTTCTTCATAAATTATCTGTTGTAATTGGATTTAAAATTGGTCTGTTTTACAGATTCTAGAATGTCCTCAGAAAGATGACTTTGAAAAAACATTAAGACTTTGAAAATAAAAATACGTACCAGATAATTAGCTGATTTAACCAATGTTAAGATCCAGAATAGTTCGGCAGGAGGTGATTGTAACCATTTTAATGATCCTCACACCAAAAAGCAAGTGTGGCTGTTGATAAAGAATGCTGACTGGTTAAAATAGATGTATTTTGGCTACAACCCAATAGCTTTAAGCCTAGCAAGTCAAAAAGCTAGTGAATCTCACAAGACTCCAAGTGCTTTGAAGGTTAATTCACTCCCCAGTAGTGGAGATGGTGAATCAAATGCAAGAACTTAATTTGCCACTTTGTCTAATTAACAGAACTACAGTTGTGGGTTGAACCATATTTGATCACATGCTGACTGCTTTAGTACATTTTAAAAAATGTTTTTATAAAAGTTTGTACAACAGATCTTAACGTTCTCTTTGTTCCCTCTTGCATTGATCTGCTGTGTATTGGTTAGGCTGAGTTTTCCAACCCTAAAATCATTCAGCGTGAACTAAAATAGCAAGATCTATGGCTTTGTACAGCTAGATCCAAACTCTTGTTCTGGCGTTTTCAATAACAAAGCTGTTCATAATTTTCTGTCCAATTACTGCATTGTATATGATGCGAACGCAGCTCCAGCTGAACTGATTTTCTTTCATGTTTCTGTTGCAGTTTCTATTTGTCTTTGCAACAATCCGTAACGAGTCCCGAACCAATTTACTCTAGGTTTTTTTTTTGTATGTTTTTTTTTTTATTACCCGCTCACAAGTTATACAGACACAAAACCACACAAACAAGTAAGCTGTCTGTGCTATTGCCTTTACTGGATTACATATTGAAACAATGAAAACACCAACTTAGTGTGTCAAGTATAATAAACTGTAAAGTGCTTTTACATTCGTATTGCAGCTTCCAGTGCAGAAACATTGGCTGAATTGAGAGATAGTGGTACAGGGAAGGGGATTTTTCACAAGAAAAACCTCATCTGTTGAAAACAGAAAATGTGGCAAAAGACTTGATATGTGTAACAGGCTGCTTCCTGTGTCAGCCCACCCACATGCACACCCACCTACATACACACACACACACCCACACACACATTGTGTTCAAGGTTAATTGCCCTAAGTTCCATCTAATCTTCCACCAAGGCATGAAAGATGAGATCATAAAAGAGATAACACCATCAATAAATAACTATTTTTGATGATTGTGGATTCAGGCAATGTATCTGTTGCCACCAAAAGAGGATATTTGTGATGTAGTTGTGTGTTTGCTGTGTTAGCGAAATATCAAATGAAATACTGGCCATATCTTATTGACATTTTCAGAAATGAATAATTGAATGCACATCTGCAACTGATTGCATTTTAGAGTCAACCCAAATAAAAGTGATTGACACAGCAAATTGACCTTAGAAAATTTCAACAACATTGTTTGCTTTATGGATATTTAGTTAAAATTTGGTGTGGTAGTAGCTGAGATTGATTTCCACACTGAGCACTAACAGATTTGGCAAAAATTGTTTGCTGTTGACTGTTAGAATGAACTTTGTCTGTCAGCAAAGCATCTCATGATGCTAAAAAATGTTAATGAACCACTCAGATTGCAATCCTTGAATGTACAGTTACCATTGAATTCAACATGGTTGTGACAGCAAACCAATTAAAAGAAAACACACAAAAAATAACTTACTATAACTCAATCAAGTTTTTAACAAATGTTCAAAATATGGAAGTGGTTTTAGCTACAAATCAACTCTAACATATTGTAAACACTAAGAAAATTGCACTATACTTCTTTAAAACACTGCAAACAAATGCAAATTCCATTTGTTAACAAACTATCTAAGAAACAGATTGTAATGAAACCTTTAGAAAGTAATCACTGACTGGGAGTCAATACAACTGAAGGACACTGCCATAAATGATTGGCCTTTGCCAACACAAACATGTTTATAATTCAGTCAGTTTTACAGATAATAAATTTAAATTTGATGTGGTAGTTGCTGAGAGGCATGACACCTTGAGCTATCACATGAGATTGTGTATACCATTATTTTCATGATTAGACCAACAACGTTTTGAACTTTGACATGAGAGACAGTAGGCGAGAATGCTATGCCATTAATGATATCAGACACAGACACTTAATTGCAAAGTTTCTCAGTGCTTTTGACTATTTCTTTAATTTCCTACATAGGAACCATTTTCTCTTTCACTGATAGCACAGCTAATAAGAAAACCAATGTACATTTACTGAAGAACTAAGAGTAATAAAAAGATTAGATTAAATACTTCTGTGAACCTTCCTCTATGTAAAGGCTCTTGTCTGTGAGATGAACAAAGGCATTTGACATTGCAAAGGCACCGTAGAAAGAAAAAAGGCCATTCCATACATGAGCATGTTAACTCATCTCAAACGGTTAGAGGATTGCTTTTGCAATGCCATCTGTGTTCACAGGATGAACACACCCTTTATATCAGGACAAAGAGACGGAAACTGCAGTGGCTTTAGTCAAAATATTTTATTCTGAAATCAAGGTTTAGTTTATTTCGTTATGGGCTGCTTGCATCTTTAAGATCTCATTATGAATCAAAATATGTAGATATTCAGGACAAGTAGAACATAAGAAATACCAGCAGTTATGAGTACATTAACATGAAATATCTATAAAACAGAGGAAAAATGTGTCTGGCATAGAACACTGTAAATAATTTGTTCCTGTTCAGAATTGAGCTTCTGGATGTAAACGGCCCAAAATCTAGAATGTCAAAATAATTTTGTAACAAGAAATAAGTACAAGGTTTGGAGCACAAATATGACATTTTAAACAGGCCACAAATTGTGCCTTTGTATTAAATAAAAACATAATCTAATGTGAGCATTGAGTTTGGTTCATATGGTCAGTTTTAAAAAATCTAATAGAAAAAGTAGCTAAAAAATGCAAAAAAAAATGTTGCTTCTGCTGCTACCTTGTGCAGGGGTCACCACAGCAATTACATTTAAATAACACTGGATGCCCTTCCTGATGCGCTCAAACCTGAAGCCTCAGGGTCACGAGACTGTAATACTGACCACAGAGCTACCACAGTCCTACCGTAACTTAAAACTGACCTTTGAAAATTGTCAGTGACATTCAACCACAACATTTGTTTGAGTAACATCTACTAGGGATCTGTATTTTATATACTGAAATAATTAGAGCCCTTTGAAAACAGAGCCATTTCATTTTACAAAACACTTCACACAATCAGGATAATCACACACCACATTAGCACCACACCTTGGATTGTTTGATAAATAAAACACTTTTATAAAAGTAATACACTAACTTAAAAAAACAACTTTTCTTTGTGTTATATCAAACATCTGTCCATATGAACTGATTTGTTTTACCATTGTTTTATTGAATAATGCACTAAACTAAAACTAAAAATGCATTTAAATTTTTTCTCATGGTAAATGCAAGTAAAGTTTACAGATACATAGGTAAATAGGCCAAGCGCTTTGCAAAACACAGGCTGCAGAAAATATGTTATCAATTGTGTTTTGGAACATTATCCTGTTGCAAAACCTATCTGAAACCAGGCAGCACATTTCTCTCTAGAATCCCTTGATAGTCTTGAGATTTCATTGTACCCTGCACAGATTCAAGACACCCTGTGCCAGATGCAGCAAAGCAGCCCCAGAACATAACAGAGCCTCCATGTTTCACTGTAGGGACAGTTTTCTTTTATTGACTTGCTTCAGTTGTCCCTCTGTGAACATAGAGCTTATGTGCCTTGACAAAACATTCCATTTTTGTCTCATCTATTCGTAGGACATTGTCACAGAAGCTTTGTGGCTCTTTGACATGTAGTTTGGCAAATTCCAGTTCCTGCTATTTTATGATTTGGTGTCCTCCTTGGCCATCTCCCATTAAGTCTACTTTGGCTCAAACAACGATGGATGATGGGATCCAATACATACTTTGTTACCATTCGTTTTATTATTCATTCTCTTTGATTTTTCATTAATTTTCCTCCTGTGGCCACATGCAGGGAGGTTGGCTACAGTCCCATGGATCTTAAATTTCTGAATAATATGTGCAGCTGTAGTCACAGGAACATCAAGTTGCTTGGAGATTGTCTTATAACCTTTACCTTTAACATGCACAGCTATAATTTTCTTTCTAATCACCTGAGTCAACTCTTTCCGTTGCCTCCTCTGGTCCATGTTGAGTGTAGAACACACCATGTCACCAAACAGCACAGTGAGTATCTGTAGTCCTATATACAGGCCCACTGACTGATTACAAGATTGTAGACACCTGTGATGCTAATTAGTGCACACACCTTGGTTTAACATGACCCTTTGGTCACATTATTTTCTAGATCGTTTCTGTCCAGGCCTGTTTCATGAGTTTCATTTTATTTATTTTTTCTTCTGTTGAAGCATGGTTGAAAAGCAATATGTGACTTTCATTTGTTCATTTTCATAAAATGTTTAATATTACTTTTGTCAGATTCAAGTTATTTCTGTGACCATTGCGGGTTTTTTGTATATTAAATGAGGGGTACCAATAATTTTGTCCGTGTGTGTCTCATTTGCAAAGTATTGTGTGATGAATCTCCTCGTGTGTCAAATCCATCATTGCACAGATGCTGCATCAGTATGGTGCTTGTGTCTGATTGGTGTGGGTTCAATTGAGCACACGCATATTTCCACACCTGGTGGATGTGTTTAATCAGTTGGGCCATAGCGGGGATCATTTAATAACTCTGTTTTGAAAAACTAAGTAAGATAAATTATGACATATTGTTGTGTCTAAATTGGACAAATGTGTTTAGTGTTTTGCAAATCTGTGTAGACTTTTGCAGAAAGTCATCACGCTGACATTGTGCTAATAGTTGTGCAAATCAGTGCTGGTGCTTTGCCTAGTGAGAGTAAAGTTTTGCTAACTGTGGAAACATGTTTTTTGTAGTGTGTACACAACTGTTAAGACTGTATAAAGCTACTAAGATAATCCACAGAACCCACATTGGAAACGTGCAAAACATGCACGTCGATTTAACAAATGTGCTTTTTTTCACTGGTGAATCTATACGATTTTTTAATCCAGAAGGTTGATGTGTTTTTAGCTTAATTTCATGTGTACAAACCATGCTTTATATACAGTATGTGGTGTGTTAATTAAACATGCTTTTTTTTACATAGGATCTTCACATGTAAATGTATTGAGTTTTTGCAAAGAATACTAATACTGTTTTATCATCAGATTGAAAATGTGTTTGTACTTTTCAACTCTGTATACATATTAAGCACTTTTTTCATTTCAAATATGGTTAAAATAACAAAAAATAAAAATAAAAACAACTAAAGAATTTTAATTTTGCGTGAAAATACAGCGTGAGTGCTGAAGTTTTCTGAAAAAACTGAAAATACAAAACAACACTAGCTTAGATGTCTTCAGCTCATTTCAGAAAATTAAATTTCATAAAAAAAGCAAACAAACAATAAAAACATATTAAAAAAAGTCTTAGCAGCTAAAAACCTCATAAACCCCCTTCAACACCTCCATGGACCCACTAGGGGTTGTGACCCCTCACTGAAGACCTTTGTTCTGGCTTATAACCACACCAAAGCAAAAGGCTAAAAATGGGTGTATGGATAGCTAAGTAGCAGAAAACTATAGCTAAAACAGCAAAGCACTAACTCATAGCCAAATTTACCAAAATACTAGCTGAAAACCAAAAGAAGCAAACTCTTCTCTAAATCCTAAAAAAATTGAAAAAAAATAAAGAAACATACAGAAGAAAATAGCTAAAAATTTCAATGGCAAAATGTTAATTAAAAGTAACGCAAGGTTAGCTAAAATCTAAAATGAACAAAATGGTAGCTAAAGCAAAACACTAGCTTACAGCTAATGGTTGCAAAATGCTATAACTTTAGGTCAGCAGTTGCAAAGCACTTGCTAAGAGCCAAAAAAATCTAAATTATGTAAGTAGCAAAGTGTTAGCTAAAAGTAACAAAAGCTATCACAAATAGCATAATGGTAGTTGACAGTTAACAGTTGCATAAAAATGTTGAGCGAGTTTAAAGAAACTTTGAAAGAGACAATATTTTTGAAAAAAAAAATCAAATAGAATTAACTGTTAAATTCAAAAAAAATTGTAGATAAAACAAATATTTTCAGTTTGTTTCAAAGAAATGGAAAACATCCACAATATACATAAAAATCATGATCATTATACATGTCTAGCTTAAAATACTTTATCATGAGAATAATACAGTGACAAAGAGAGTTTATTCTCTTGAGTGTTTTTTGTTTTGACTATAAGTATGCCATGAAATAAAAGAATATGTGTCACACTCAAAAAACACTTCAAAGCAATTTTTAAGCTAAATCAACAATTTTTTGAAGAAGCCATACAGAGATGTCTTTTAAGACCCAGCAAATTGGTGCAGTTTAGAAGCTTTTACATTAATTTTTTGAGGAAAAAGTGACATATTTTATCACATTGACCAAATGGTTTATGATACAAATCCATTGGGCACTGTCTTGCCGAAACTGCTGTTAGTGATGCTAAATTGATTTTAAAACCCCTAATATCTCTAAATGTGACAAGAGCATGCCTTTCCAACCAATTTCACTCCCCAGTTTAATTTTTTCCAGCAGCTTTGCTGGTCATCATTGCTTTGTCTAAAGGACAAGAAATTGGTCTTTCTTGGTTCTCAACATCCCGTTTTACTTTAAAGTGTTTTTCTTTTTATTGTTGAAACACAACACAGCTCTATCTACATTTGATGCGCATGCAACCATTTCTATAGTTTGTAGTTTATGTATACCAGTTTATGGATCATTATCCTTAGATCTTATTGTGCTGCTGCTGGAGCTTCTGCAAAGTTCATGGGGTCCTCCTGTGTTTATTCCAAACAAGCTGTTGTTGGTGGTCTTAGCTGAATGGAAGCATTTTTTTACTAAACATTCTCAAACTTTGTGTTTTACAAGAACTTCAACCCACTGAGATCTTTCAACTGCAAATGTAGGGGTTGTTATCAGGATGCTGAGTTACTGCTAAACAATGATAATGGTTAACAGAGGACAACAGAAATGAAAGTGCCAATTAAATTTTAATAAAACAATGTACGTGTGTGTAAACACAAGAACCCGGGGGAGCTGTTGCTGTTGTTTTGTGGAAAACCTCCCTGAGGTTGAATAGGTAAAAACAATGCTTTAGAGACAGAGGAAGTTAGATTCTGTGTACATGTTTGTCTGTCAGCAAACTAGGTCGCCAACAACTAAACAGATTTAATCTAAGTAATTTTCTTTTCTTTTTGTGTCATGCACTACAAGTGCCCAGCCCACACGGGCTTACAAGACAGAACAAAATACATTCACATGAACATATTGGAGATTTAGAGATTAACTTTGTGAGTCCACCTCATTGTCCAGAGCAGGGAGGGGCAAACCTGGTTCTCGGGGGCTGCAGCCCTGCATGTTTTACTTTTATACCCTGCTCCAACACACCTGATTCACTCATTGAATCATCTCTTCCAAGTTTTGAAGAAGTAATGTGACCAACCCATGATCAGAGAGTTTGACAGTCAGAACCTGGAAACTGCATTTCTGTAGAGTTTTACAAGCTAAATGCAGAGAGGAAACAACATTCACAGCTTTACGGAAAGTTACATAATAAAAAAGAATAGGTAATAAAAAGTTTTGGTGAGTAATATATTCAAATGTTTTGTTGTGAGTTTATTATGTCCATATTGATGCTGTAGTTAAATTTTTGTGGCACAGCTGTGGCTGCAGTTGAAACTTGTTGAATTGGGCTACGTGAGAGACCGGTCTGTGGTGCAGCACCATATTATTCCTCGTTTCTGTGTATTATTGATGATTTTTGTAGTCGTGGCATCATGCCAAGTTGTAGCTACAGATTTTCTGTAAATCGCATGGATTTTCCCCCATTTTGCACTCATATAGACATGTAGGGCAATCTTACAGATCTTTTTTTTTTAACTTTGCCTAAAATTTATTGGGCTGGCAGTCTGTCCTTGTCCTGCCCTCCCTGCTTTCTCTTTGCTTCTGTGTTGCTGTGGACCCTGTTATCTCTGCATCTCCACAGCCAGCAGGTCTGCTCCAACATCCCCCCTACCCCCATCAAAGGCCTATAGGTGTAAAATGCATGGCCCACCACTGAAATAATACATTAATAGAATATTTCACAGGTGTAAATATTAATTAGATTATAATTGTATTACACATGGTGTAAATTGCACATGTAATAAGTATAAGTAGTCAGTCTGATTGTTGAGAGATTGAGATATTTTCCAATCTGACTTTTCTAAGGAACAGAACTTAGGCCTGTGCAGTAACAGAAGTAGATGCTACAGTGACAAGTAAGCTAGGTGACAATAAATTTGATATCATAGAAAGCCACATACAAAAAAAGACAAACCCTTTAACAACTGTAGTGACACAAAATGTTTCAATTATTTGTCAATGCTACACAATGTGACAAGCTTCTTCTTCACTGACAAAACGGAGCAAATAAGTCATGCTTGCTTCACCTGTGCCAGTAAGAACTGACTACTTAGTTAACAGTGGATCTTGCCCCCAGTCATGGGGACAACATCACGTGTGTGAAAACATCAGAGAAGAGCAGACATCAAAATCCAGTTTTATTTAACAGTTAATGTCATATTGTCCCTAACCTTAAGAAAGTCTGTCTGATGTCTAAGCCTTTGTTTATGCTTCAGCTTTAAACTCACACAGGTTGTATAGGTAAACTTGCTCAAAGCTCCAGTTTTTGAACAATTTTCACATTGGTTCTAACAGAATAACGAAAATGCTTTAGCCTAGTTTTTGTTGAAGGTTACATATTGCCCACTCCATTTCAAGTCAGAGTTTTAAACTATAAACAAGACAATGTTAAAGCTGTTTTGGTTAACACAAACATAAAAGTGTTATGCATTAATTCTTGTGATATTTCAATACGCCCCGCTGTATGTGTTGTGAATAACTCGGCTTCCACTTTGAAATTTACGCAATATCTGTAAAATAAATTTTTGTGTTGGCTAATGTGATTTGTTGTGGTGGCCATTTTGAAGTGTGTTACCTCTAAAACTTAATCAACTGTAGATAAAACTGTACATTAAATGATGACCTGAAACGGTCATTAAAATTTGTTCCATGTTTCATGCGTTATTTTTCTACAAGACCAATAAGTACTGTTAAAAAATACGTGTTCGTTTACTGCAATTCGTGTCAGAACTAGATAAGAGACTCACCAATACGATGTTATTCATAATGTG
>JARVJO010000164.1:27581305-27592679 GCA_031762555.1 Cynodonichthys magdalenae | reverse complement strand
CACTTCAGTCCCCACGAGGCTGCTTTTTTTGAGGAAATTTTCCCCACGTAGTAGGAAAAACCCGTCCACACACACACTCAAATGTTTCTTCAAACATATAGTGTGTAGCTATAGAAATGATAACTGTGTTGGTTTTAACACGTTTGAATCTTGGAAACATGGAGCAACAGGAATTTATGAAAAAATGTGTAAATACTGTTCAGGGGTTTCAGCAAATGTGTAGCTCAGGTTCACAACTGGACTTTACTTCTCATTGCATTTTATTTTCCTTTTGTCTTCATCTGATAAACTATTGTGTTACAATTACTTGTAAAATTAATTAAAAAAGGTCCACTGCTGATACTAAGTCACAATGTTAAATGCAAAAAAATTAAATAAAAGAAAAAAGGAAAGAAAAAAAATATCAAAGAATTTAAAGAGTAAACTGTGGAGAGGTAGTTTTAGAATGGATCTGATTTTCAAACTTTTTTTGAAGTGCTGTTATTTATTTTCAGAATCCTTTAGAATGTAAATTATTATCTCTGTTATTTTCTTCAGAACCTAGTGTGATTGTCAGAAGTTTGACAATATTTTTGTTCCTAATCATCACACTTTTGAGAAATTGACTGTAAATTATATTTGTTTTTTGTACTTCAAAAATGACTGAAACTGCCATTTCAAAGGCAAAAATAATTTGAGTGATAAGTTGTTTGGCAAAACAAAATTTCTTCAATTGCATCAGCTTTATTTTTTATTTATTTTTCCAACTCATTTTAAAAGCATGACTCTTTCAGTTTTATGTATCAAGTATATGGAGTCGCAGGTCAGACACTACTACTACTACTTTATTTATAAAGCACTTTTAAAACAACCACAGCTGCAACAAAGTGCTGTACATGTAAAATCAAAAACATAAAAACACGAAACAAAGATTAAAAATACAGTTAAAAGCAATAAAACAGGATTAAAATCAAAACTAAAAACAAGTCTCAGGCTGTGCCAAAAGCCAGGGAGTAGAAGTATGTTTTTAGATGAGTTTTTAGAAGTAACAGGTAAAAAGACAGACAGAAAAAAATTATTTGTCTTTGTAAACTTCTACAATTTATTAGGAAAGATGCACCTTAAGCTCAATGTCAGACATTCTTACATCATTTTCTTGAAAAAAAAGCTTTGGAAAATTGTCATCCCTGATTTTCAACATCCAATCGTTTTCTAGGTTCCTCCGTGTGCACTAATAAAAATATCAGCAATCAAAATTTATGATAATTATAAACACAGAACAAACTTGTCATCTATCTGTCTCTCCGAGGCATATCCTCTGCATCCAGGTTTTGAAAGCCCCAGATGGCCTGTGAGGTTACAACATCAGCACAAACGAGGTTGAAAAGAAGACATGCACCAAACGTATGCAAATGCAATGAATCAGTAATGTGTTGAATGAATTAGCAAGATGATACTCAGCTCATCAGACAGCCCACTTAGTGGCCATAGGCTTATTTCTCCATCATTATGAGTCTTGCCTGATTTCATATCACTTCATACTTAACACTTGCTATCACTTTCATACTCATATGATTAACTGTAAATGATCAGCAATTGTCTAATCAACAACATGACCTCATTTACTTTTTGAATATTAGTTTTCTATTTGCAATTATCTGCCAGATACAGACAACTTTCACTGTATTTTGTTGTAAATAAAAACAGAAGATTGACTTATTTATTTTGAATTTTGATCAAACTTGTAGTAAATTGTTCAAACAAATGAGAATGGAACACTGTCTTCCAAACATGAACTTTCATTTGGCAGATTCTGCAAATGTAAACTTGTTCTTTTTTGTTGCTGGGGTGGAATAATCCTGCTGAGCATAAAACGATTTTGAATTTCCCTTTGTGACCTGGGGGAGAAAATTCTAAACGTGCCAACAGGTTTGCACAAATATCAAGATCATAATGTGACTGCGACACAAGTTACTTCATAATGCAACATTTTCATGCTTTTTTGTTTCATCTTCCATCATTTATCTTCTCAAATTCAGGTCATGCAGAACAGTTGTAGAATATCTCATATTTATACAATGAGCAAATCAATCATTTTTTTTCTACCAGTATATTTCTTTTTCATTATTCTAATTTATTTTTATTTTTGCCAGGAGGACATATGTGCTTCCGTGACAAACAGGCTTTAGTTCTGTGCGGGAATGTCCAAATTATTGCATCTTGTTTGTTGAGAAAGAGGAAAAAAAGGTTGCTGCTTTAGGTGCTAACTTGTTGAGTCACTCTAATCATTTGATATTGTAATTTAAATGCCCTGGAATGCTCCATCTTACAGCCTCCTTGTGCACCTTGATTAAAACATATGTTTACCCTGCACTTTTCCCACAAAACTCATTATAACAATGAGTTTAGCATATCACAGCACTGTTAGAAATAAAGCCAGTGGCGGCTGTTTGCAGGAGCTAAAAAAGTAAGGGTGGGTGTGGGTTTTTTTACATTACTGGCAGGATTTTACATGTAAGTAGCTCCTGCTTTCAGTTTGTCTGAACACATGTTGAGCACAGCTAGATGAAAATTAATCCATGCAGTGTTGCACTAACAAAAGAGGAAAGCATTTTTTTTCATCTGCAATATATTTTCCATTTCTTTGTGTAATGAGCCATAAAGCGTTGTAAAATGTATGCATGTTAAATGCAATATGAATAAGGCATAAGGCCAAACCTAGAATTACTCTTGAAGTGGTAGATCAACACACTAGTCTTTTTTTATGCATTCTGGTGGAATGGCATTCTGATATGTTGTATTGACAGCAGATAATCACTACCAGTGTGTTTGCCATGTCTGACATTTTCTTCTCTTTGGTGGCAGTGCAGGGTTTGTTGTAATTCCAGCCAGACAAAATGAGTTCCAGCCTGTGGGAGGCCTTTCTCGATCTGCCTCTCCTGCAGAGACTCGTCTCTCCGCAGCCTCGCTCCATCATGGCTACTGTGGCAGCCTGGCTGGTGCAAAAATCAAGTTATACGTAGACTCATTTCTTCTGATTAAGTCAGCCACTCATCCTCACTGGAGTGCATTTCCACCTCAGTTAAAAAATTTATCGTGTAGAAAACACCTGTCATAATATACTTGCTTCCCCTTGCTTGTGGACTGACAGAAGGGGATGATTAACAGATAATGTTAGTTGTAAGAGCCAAAAAAGAGCCAAGAAGGACCCTGCAGGAGGACTGTGTGTAACATTAAAATTGTTCTCACCGTTTTTTTTTTTTGGATAGATAAGAGTGCTTTGCTCTTGGCAAAGGCATCAACTGCACTGCAGAATAGTGTCTGAATCACTTAAAAGAACAGCTTGACACAACATTGTCACACTATTTTTTCAGCACATATATGTTTTTTATACTGCTTGCATTGATTTAGGTAGGTAGCCATCTATGAAAGCAAAAAAAGAGGGATGAGAGCAGCACATCAACACTGCAGAGTGGAAGTGGGAGGTGCAGGCTGTGCTCAATGCGTATGATTGTCCGAGTTTATTTTTATCACCGGGATTTTCAGGCATATTCACTGACATGTTGGTTCAATGGAATGAAACAACAGAATAAAGACCTTCTCACGTGATTTAGCAGACAAGCTCAGAATTTTGTTTTGTTTTGTTTCTTGAACAATATCCAACATTTTTATATTCTTAAACAAATTTATGTGTCATGTTTTTTTAGTTGCATAATTTGCATAAATGAGAAAAAAATCACATAGAAGACTGTAATCATAAAAGCTAACAATCAGAAAACATTTCTTCTTCAAAATCAACAGAATATTGAAAATTTTAGGAAAAAACACCGGATACATAAGTTTTGCTTATAACATGCTGTGCTTTGTTATCACATAAATCAGAACACATTTTAAGCAGAAATGCTCAAAATACCATTGTGGTTGCCAGTGCCTATATTACTAGTGTACAAAATCCCTTTGTTGCAATGAACAAATTAGTTCCCATTGGCATTCCAACAGTTTTTGTCTAAATGTAATGCCTGTTGGAGTTTACCAGTCTAACAGATTCTAACATTCCTTTAGGGTTCTTATTATATTTTGTATGTATTAAATAATAAATGTTTTATAATCCCACAAGTAAGGATGTTCTGTACAAATCCATAAACTTGTGTTGACTTTACAAATAGAAGATATTCCAAGGTTAGAGAGCAAACACAAACTTCAGATAGATCCCATATACTGTAGTAATCTTCAGCATATGTCTTCAGTTCATCTTGTTCATTTTCTATGTGCAGTGCATTGCACTTGTACAGTATATATTATTCGTTCTAAAATATCATAGATTTTTAATTATCAACATGGACCTGTTGATGTACCAGTAAAAAAGTCTAATTCAATACATGCCTAAATAAGTTTTCCAGAGTGATTGATTTAACTTGCCAAAAATACAAATCAAAATAGAACATTCAGAATAATTATGGTAACTGCATGTCTTTAATAAAGCTCATATAAGCTAATAAATATACCCTCAAGAACTCAAGCACCTGAACAAAATAGTATCTGGTGATTGACTCAGATATTATCTTTACCTTTCTCTTTTTCTTGTCTTTTCACAGAGAACACAAACACCAGATGAACTATGAATGCTGAACACAATGATCTCCACCCTGCAGCGCCAGACAATGAGAGGTCGTAGGCTGAAGGGGGCGCTGTCCAACCCCCTTTTTGTGCTACTTTTGGCCCTTCAGATCCTGGTGGTGGCTGGACTAGTTCGTGCTCAAACTTGTCCTTCCGTCTGCTCGTGCAGTAACCAGTTCAGTAAAGTCATATGCACTCGGCGTGGTCTACGAGATGTACCAGATGGCATTTCCACCAATACCCGGTACCTGAATCTCCAGGATAACCTCATTCAGGTAATCAAAGTGGACAGTTTCAAGCATCTGCGCCATTTGGAGATCCTGCAGCTGAGCAAAAATCATATCCGCAGCATTGAAATTGGGGCTTTTAATGGGCTAGCCAGTCTCAACACACTGGAGCTCTTTGATAATCGACTGACAACAATCCCCAATGGAGCTTTTGAGTACTTATCCAAACTTAAGGAACTGTGGCTAAGAAACAACCCTATTGAAAGTATACCATCATATGCCTTCAACCGGGTCCCTTCTCTGCGAAGGCTAGATTTAGGTGAGCTAAAACGTCTCTCCTACATTTCCGATGGAGCTTTCAAGGATTTGAGCAATCTGCGCTACCTGAACTTGGGAATGTGCAACCTCAAGGAGATTCCTAACATTTTACCACTGATTAGGCTTGAAGAGCTTGAAATGTCAGGCAACCAGCTATCTGTCATCAAGCCCAGCTCCTTCACAGGATTACTGAACCTTCAAAAGCTGTGGATGATGCATGCCCAGATCCAAACTATTGAGAGGAATTCCTTTGATGATCTCCAATCACTGGTGGAGCTGAACCTGGCTCACAACAACCTGACCTTTTTACCACATGACCTCTTTACACCATTGCATCGTCTCGAAAGAGTCCACCTCCACCATAACCCTTGGAACTGTAACTGTGACATTCTGTGGCTCAGCTGGTGGCTTAAGGAAACAGTACCTGCCAATACCAGCTGCTGTGCACGTTGTTTTACTCCTTCAGCCTTTAAAGGTCGTTATATTGGAGAACTGGACCACAGCTACTTCCAGTGTGACGTTCCTGTTATTGTAGAGCCACCCAGTGATTTGAATGTGACTGAGGGCATGGGTGCTGAGCTTAAATGTCGCACAAGCTCACTGACCTCTATCTCTTGGCTCACACCAAACGGCTCTTTGGTGACACATGGAGCTTATAAGGTGCGTTTGTCTGTACTTAATGATGGGACACTAAATTTTACTAGTGTAACAATGCAGGACACTGGGACGTACACTTGTATGGTTAGCAACACAGCAGGCAACATTTCTGCTTCTGCTGTGCTTAATGTTACGTCAGTGGAAAACAGCGGAGTGACTTATTTTACCACTGTCACTGTAGAGATGATTGGGAACCTTGGGGAAGAAAGCCAAACATCTCTTCCCCCATTTGAATGGATACCATCATCAACAACAAAGGGTACTCCTGTTTCAACACGGACCACAGAACGGACTTACACCATCCCAGTTCTGGATCTGAATGGAGAGGGAGCCCTCAATGGTCTGGATGAGGTGATGAAAACCACCAAGATTATCATCGGCTGCTTTGTGGCTATTACACTTATGGCTGCTGTTCTGCTGGTCATTTTCTACAAGATGAGGAAGCAACATAACCAACAGGACCCTGATGGCCCTGCCTCCTCCATGGAAGTCATTACAGTTGAGGAAGAGCTTGCAGGTGTTGCCGCCATGGAGAGACATCTATCGCTCCCTCCACTGGAGCACTATAACCACTACAACACCTACAAGAGCACTTACCACCACCCTCCTATGCTCAGTACCATACACAGCTCAGCCACACAGGAACCTTTACTGATTCAAGCTTGCTCAAAAGACAATGTCCAAGAGACCCAAATCTAATCCTAAAATTTGACTACATGCCCAGTATTATCAGTTTGAAACTTGGAATACAATGAATCAAAACATGAAGATTAAAGAAAAATGATGCTGTTGACTTGACAGTTGATCTTGACTATGGCACTTAATCAGCATTTGGCAAAGGAACAACATCAGATGTTTTAAAAAGGGTCTTTACAAAAAACAAGATTATTTATTAAAATATGTCTAGTGGCTTAATGAAGAAAAAACGATTTGTGATAGCTTTTTAGCTTGATTTATTTCTCTATGTGTAATACGGCTTAAGGGAAAGAATGGTTTATTAATTGTGATGATTCTGAATGGTAACAAATGCAACTAGCAAAACCAATATAGGTTTGGGTTTTATGCTAAGACGAATGCAGTGCTAGAAATGAAGATTTTTATTCTACTAATAGAACAACATAACTTGGTGAAGGACTTTGCTTAAACCTTTATTTGAAACTTAGTCAGCAGACTACATCTAATAGGAAAAAACTTCACAAAACATCAAACAAAAATGAAGGGATAGTTCCCTCAACAACATATTCCAGCTGTCACTCAAGATAAGATTAGATCTTTTAATGACACAGCTCTGGATTATATCACAGTGAAACCAGCATGCCTGCAGAGCAAAGCTGGCACATGAGTAAATGCGCATTTCCCCCGTGGCTCCTAAACAACAGCCATACATCCTTCACTTTAATTAAGATTAAGGTGTCATTTCAACTCCCCCTCCTCACATTTCTCTAGACTCTTACCCTTAACCATTTTCCTTTTGATCTCTCTTTTTATATATCTATGAATCATCCATTATCTCTGTCAATATTTGCCTTGTTTTTTTTTCCACCCAGTTTCTTCTTGATTCCTTCATCTGTCTTTGTTTCTTTGTCACTGGGCTCAGGCACGTTCCTCACCCATCATCATATCTCATTTGTCTCGCTTTACCTGATTGTGTATGCCACACAGTGGCGGAATATTTCTTAGCAAAATGAAGGGTAGCATAAGGTTGTGCTCTGTAGCCTCCCTGTTAACCTGGTAATGATCTACGTCCACTCTGTGTTGCAGCACCTTGCTATCACCCCAGGGTCACACAAGCCCAGGCGCTGATAGTCCATCTGTTAGTACAGATAAAAAGGCAAATGAGGCTGCTTTGTAATGTAGTGTGACCCTGTCAGATGAACGCAGACAGGGCTAACATACTCAGTGAGGCAGCTAGGAACCTGCAACAAAATAGAAGAAGATGGTTTATAGCTCATTAATCTGTATCAGCAGTTCATTTCCCGACTAACAGAGGAAAGCTGATAAGAAAGCAGCATGAAACTTTGTGCCCAACATCTCACAGGGGGTAGAGGCCTTTGATATTGAAGCGACCCCTGCTTAGTCTAATTTTTGGCAGAGAAAAAACACACACAGACACTTTGATGCTGCATCATTTATGGATTATCAAGTCATTGTCTCTCTTTCTCTATTTACATGCTGTTTTTCTTTTTTTCTTGCATTTTATTTTATTTTTTTGTTGTTGTTTAGTTGGTTTTTGAACAATGACGGCTTATGCAAGTGGATAATAAGGATGAAAATGGAAGAACAGAGGTTGGAGACAGAAAGCCGGCATTGGACATGAGGGGTCTTCAAACAAAGATATTGCAGATATGAGGAGGAAGAAGTGGAAAAATAGATAAGGAATAAGGACGCAAACTAGCCATCAGCCTGTCGCCATGGAAACAGTGACCTTGTGCAAAAAGCAAGAAGAGGTAGATATGCCTTTTGCTTTGGTCTCTGTGCAACAAGCATATTTTAATTTCCCACTGGCAAATTCCAGTCCTGGTTATCAACCAATGGTGGCTAAATGGAATGCATATTTACATCAAAGTTTGGATGGGACATGACCCAAACACGACATCACATTGAGGTTCTATAGTAAAACCATTCTATATTATTGTTGACTTTCAAATCTGCTGTCCAAAATCATACTTTATAGGCAGTGTCCTGAATTTATTATGATGGGCAGATTTTGGTTTCTGATTCATCTTAAGCAAAGAACAAAATCAAAAAATTAAGGCTGAGGAGCTGAAACAGGAAGTATTCACCGCCAGCCTTTCACTATGAATGATGAGAACAGTGCTGTAAATGGTAATGGCCGTGTGTAAGCCATTCTTTCCCTTTTGACTGTTTTTTCTTTTCTTTTTTTTCAATGCTCAATTCCTTTTAAATGCTTTTGGTGGAAAATGATTCAATGTTCATGCTGGCTACAGTAAAAAAAAATCAGTTTTTTTATATATGTATTTGGGGGTTGTGCATTACTCAGAATGAATGGAATATTTGTGTACTGGTACAGTAGTTGCTTAGGCAGAACAGCTTATAGGGAGAGATTTTTAAGTCCTGGAGTGGAAATGAATGAGGACTCTCATGCAGAATGTGGGACTTGACATACCAGCAGACTGAATTTGTTTTTTTATTATTTTTTTATTTTTATTTTTTTTTCTGTGCAAAGCCCTCAGCCAAGGTGATCAAAATCTTGTGTGTTATTCTGCCAACTGTTCGTGTATGGGGAGGGTTATTGTATGTGGGAACATTCTCTCATTTTTTGGAGAGAATAATCATCACATGGCAAAAGTTTCTACAAAAAATATTTTCAAAAAGATAATGCAAAAAAAAATATCTTCAGATCATAATTTTACATGTGCTCCTGTTGTTAAAAAAAGACAAAAAAAAGCAAAACAAAAACAAGAAAAAAGACGGTGCTTGTAAGGAGTTGAATTTTCCGAAGGATAATGTTCAATTATTGATACCTGAGATTGTAGTTCATACTGTACATGAATACAAATAAAAATTGCAATTCTCTTTTTTCAATAGCTTTTATGGAGTGTAACATTTATAGAGACTGTGTTGTCAAATTTGTTGCCGTTTTTTCTTTAAGCATATTCATTTTGCAGGGTTTGCCATGGCGAGGAAAGTCTCATGAAAGATTTGGACAATGTTTTACACCAGATGCGCTTCTTGGTGTAACCTGGGCTGAAACCTGCAGCCTGACCCTTACAAGACCATGGCTCTGACCACTGAACTAAAGTGTCATAACATTAAAAAATAACTAAATCTCAAATTGACTTATTTCATTCAGATAAAGTGTCTAAATCAGGTCTTATGGCTATTATCTTTATACTTCTGTGCACATTTTAATATTTTCATGCTGATTTGTTTCACGCTGCAATATTTGGTCTAACACCGTCATCATGCGGCCCACTATAGGTTGAACAGTGACTACTGCAGTTGAAGTTGCTGCTTTGAACATTAGCCCATGTTAGCAATGATGCTGCTAACATTACTTCTATCATCAACTGGACCAAATCTGTCCTAAATTGCCTCAGCAGCACCGGCTTCAGCACCTTGAGTTAGCAATTTGATCCAAAAAGTCTTAGACTTTTTGCGCTTCACAAAATCTTGCTCAACCTCCTGTGAGGAGGGGATTAAAAATTCTTTCGTTACTGTGAAACTACCTGTGTTGCTGTGGTCACTCGCCTTTTGCTGTCACTCAAGCTGATGATGAGTTGCAGGACTCTTGCCTCTTTTTATATTGTAGAGATCAAAATGTGATCAAGTCTTTTTAAGGTTGAAAGGGGTAACATCATGTAAAATCAACTTTTTTGAGCTTTATATTAATGTTATAATATCATTCTCTCATCAAAAACATACCCAGAGTATTGCTTTGGCTCATTCCTGCATGCTTGTGAAATCCTGTAATTTACTGTGGCAGCTATTCAGGAGAACAAAAATGGCTGGTTGGCCCTAGAACTGCCTTTTATGTGCAGCTCCTCCTCTGGGCTGTGTCTCCAAGCCGAGCTTCTGCATTACAGAGCATGTTCCCCCCTGACTCCTGCAGGCTGTCCGCGGTAACAACTAGCAAACATAAAACTGCACGTACTCATCTGCCGAGCTTGTAATACCAGTCCAGTTTATTTCGGATTAAAAAATGCATTTGAGGAAATGTATTTTTAGATGCCAAGGAGACTACCCTCTTTTTAATCTTCCCAAGGATGATACAGTTCTTAAAAAATGGTTGGACTTAAATTTTGTAAACCTTGGATGAAAAATTTTTTGTATTTTTGTGCAAGCCACTATACTGATGATAGCTTTCTGAACAAAAGGGAATTTAACAGTTGACTAATAACAAAATTAATTACTAATAACAAAAGACAATGCAATTCCAACACTCAGAAGTATGAAAACACTGCTGCCGTCTTCCCAGGTAAGCTGAAAAACAACTCGTGGTTTTTTTTGGTTGTTTGGTCTATCTGTGATCTATGGTTAGCATTCTTAACTTATATTATGATCAATGTTTTTTAGTTGGCTTACACTACATTTTAGTAATAAATGAATTAGCTTAACATTTTCATGTGTATGTGAGGTATCTTACCAAGCTGAAATGTCTCTCTACTCACTCCAGTTCTTTCCAGGACTGACGTCACATCATTAAAGAAAGGTTTAATTGAGTTGCTATTTTCAAAAACCAACATTATATAATGTTGCTGTTTTCCTGACGGAATGGTTATATCCATGCTGCTGCATAATTTTAGCCAGTCTTTGTGTTAATAAAGTTTTTACTTCACCCCTCTACTTGTTTAAACATTAGGGCTCACAGAGGGGGTAAAGTAAAATAATAATAATAATGAATAATTAAATAAACACAAGTTTAAATAGTATTTTGATTTAAAAGGGGCAATATCATGTAAAATCAACATTTTTGAGTTTTATATCATGTTATAATGTTATGCTCTCATCAAAACGTGTCCAGAGTCTTACTTTGTCCATTCATGCATGTTTGAGAAATCCTGTGCTGTCCTGAGGCAGCCAGGCAGGAGAGCAAAAACAACTGGTTGGGTCTA
>JARVJO010000164.1:27492835-27504533 GCA_031762555.1 Cynodonichthys magdalenae | reverse complement strand
AGTCAGAAAGTGTTAAAATAACACTAGGGTGTGTTAAATCAACACTCAAAAATTTAACACTGAAATTTTAACACTCTTATTTTTGCTGTGAACAGGTTATCAGTAGCTATACAGTTATTACTTACTGTAAGTTTTATTAAACTTCATTCATTTTTAGCAACAGACACACACAGGCAAAAACTTCATTGCCCTTCTGTTTTCAGCAGCAGGCAGTAAATAATTATAAGCATTTGCAGCCCTTTGACAAAAACACATTTCTCGATTTGTATTCGTTTAATTTAAGATTCACATTTATTTTCAAGAATGCGCATCAACTGGATTCCTTGCTGGATTAAAGCGGCACCTAGAGAATTTATATTTGGCGTCCGCCTCTGAGCTCATCATTCAGCAAAAGCAGACACAAGCCTGAGCGCAGCAGCAACTGGGTAGTGATGATAATAACTCCCCGCTCCCCACCCCCTCACCCCCACCACCCACCACCACCACCCCCAGGGAGACTTTAGACTCAAAGCCTTCAGGTGGATGCTGGGCTGAGGGGTGGGCTTTATGCAGCGCTACAAGAAAGTGGTTAGGAATAATGCCAGCGGCCAAAGCCCCCCCGCCGGGCACACGAAACCAGGGAGAGAAACTTTTAGTGAAGTGAGAAGGACAAATCTGAACTCAGCAATCCTTCTGATTTCCTGCAGAGGCAGGATGACACAAAAAGAAAAAAAGCAGAGAAGAAAAGTATTCTGCAAGACATATTAAAAAAACCACAAAACCTAATGCTCATGGCAGACCGTCTCAATATTTAAACTATTAAAGGCCTAACATTGAAGGAATGCACATCACCCACTGCCTTTTACACCAGGTTTTAGAACTACGATCATCTCATGATGGGAGTTGATAGAGTTGTAGCCATTTTGATAAAAACAAGGTATGTACAATTATATGTACTGTGAGATTACACTCAGAGTATGTGTTATGATAAACTCTCAGCTACAATCAGACCAGATTTTGGCAGATCAGTAGCCAGTTTTTGTGTATTCTAGTTTCTGTTTTATTCTGGGCTTTTTTTGTAGTGGGCATCTTGAATAACATTGGCTCCAATAGAAAAAATAATAGTTTTTTAAAGTTTCATTGAAATCAATCAAGTGAATCATAAGATATCTTACTTACAGCCACACAAATTTGACTATAAATGCTTAATGGTGATATTTTGTAGGGTGGGCTAACAGATGTATAATTCTGAAAGAGCAAACAGATAATTTAACTTTTCTATTGTAAACCAGGTAAGGCTTAGCACTATAGCTCACTTACAGTATACCAGAAGTCCCTGATTAGTGCTGGGGCTCAAGTTCAGCTACTCCTATACCAAATGTCATGTCAACATCAGTAAAACTGCAGTCACTTTGTGTTTTTCAAGGTCATCTGGGTGTGGCAGCCATCTTGATATGGGTTTACTTCAAATATAGATCAGTTGTAGAGGTAACACCCAGTTATTATTCTCCAAGAGTTTCAATAAAATTTGTCAATTTGTTCATGGGATATTTGCTAACAGACACACAAACACAAACAAATGAAAACATTCTTGCTCAGCCTTCATCTTTCAGCAGTAGATGATAACAAGCAGTTGGTGACCTTGTATTTTCTAATGAAGCCTATGACTCAGGCTGAATAACGTTGGATGTTTTTCAACTTCTTGAGGAAATTGTGACTTGATTTACTCTACTCTGGACTGAATCAACTTTAAGTAAGTAAGTAAGAAAATGGTTCTAAAAACTTCTTGGCAGTAAATGCAATATGTTAGGTCTGACTGATTCCATGTTAAAGAAAAATGTACCTGCTGAACAGCAACAACTTCCTCTGGGACGAACATGCTCCAAATTAATGAAATCACACAAGCAATACAGAGAGAAGGGGGAAAAAATTAAAACACTTTATCCTCACAGCCAAAGGCAGATGCAGTCCTATGAGCCCAATTTTAAAGGTTAAATACACTGACCCTCTGTCGCTTTAGCAGGTTGTTGTTTGAATGCTGATAAAGTGTGAAAAGATTATAAAAGCAGAACAAATAAGAAGCGTTTGAGGGGAACTAATTTGTCTCTAAAGCTTTCTTTTAGTCCAATGAGATACAGAACAGCAGGAACCTGGTTGCACTTTGCACCTATATAAATCCTGTTTTGCATGTCTGCGAGGAGAAAACAGTAGAAATTAGTATTTTATGTTAAAATGAAAACCCTAACTCTTGTGCTTCACCTGTCTCTGCAACCAGCTACATAATGTTTGTAGTTTACCTTAAAACAATGCGATTCAACCATTAACAAAGTCCTGTTTACCACAGTAATATCAAATACAACTAATTAATTAAACTGCAATGTTTAAAAAAATGCACAGCAACTGGACTAAATTAATAGGGATTGCATTAAAACACTGGGACATAAAACAACAAAGAACGATCAGTTGAATCAATGTTTTGTCTGTAATGTTTTATGGTGGATCAGGAGGGTTCCAGATTGTGGTGAAGAGAGATTCAGGATGTCCTGGGACACTGATCAAAACTATTACAGGTTTATCAAAGGTTATAATTTTAAAACTATTGCTGGGAGTTTAAAAGAAAACGTCTCCTGGAATATCTTATGTGAATGACTGAGCTACAGCTACAAGTTTCACTATATTATATATAACACTGGTTAAATTAGACAAGCATTTATTTTCCTGGGTGAGCAGGCTGTGGTGGCCAACTTGAACTGGATTGGCACTAAAATGTATTTACTTGTAGGTGGACATCCAATGAATGTTTCTTCAAAGGTTCATGAAATCCAGCAGTATGTGAGATGTTTTGCTAACAAACACACTAAAGAAATTTTTTGTAAAACTGCGTTGTGGTGATTCTTGTGTGTGTATTTTTTTATGTCAGTTGCTGTGGCAACCAGGAGATATTTTGCTTACAGATGATTACATGGTCGCAAGAAAAACATTACTGACCACCTTTCAGTTTGGTCAAAGAACAATAATAAATATATATTAAAAAACACTGTTATATTATTCTTCTTTTTTGGCAGTTGCACAAAATGTCAAAGGTTATTTGAAGAGAGATTCCTCAAACTTTTTATTACTTCTAAAGTTGAAAAATCCAGGGTTTGACTTGCAAGACAAAATGTACATCTACTTGAAAATGTTTAACATTAATTATTACAATTTTCCAATTACAAACTGAAAATTGAAACAATTGTTTGAAAAAAAAACAAAGAAAGGAAACAAAAATGAAAGAGTAATTTTGTTATATATATTAAAATAATTACAAATATGTTATTTGTATTTATATAAAGGGTTAACTTTGTTCCAGATGGCACACAATGTCTCCATCTGATTTCATCTATGGAGCAGACATCTGCTAGCATTTTAGCCTATATGCTGAAAATCATCTAGAAATGGGGAGATAGCAATCTAATTTACCCATAACTGAGCTACATCTTTCCAGTAATAGCCTCTTCACAAGATTTGAGCATTTTATACAGAAAAGTATTATCAGAGAGCAAACGGGATGTTGGGATGGAACTTAGCTGTGCTGAAAAACATCTTCAAAATACGATGAGCACAAATTAGAAATAAGAAATAAAAAAACAACAATGAATGCAGAAAAGAGTTGTCACACATAAAAAATGAAATTTTGGGCTCATTTAAAGACTAAAGTGTGTGTGGGGGGGGGGGGGTGCTCTGTGATAGCCAACATGATTAGTCTTGTAGGATTGTGCTGTTTGCTCATAGTTCAGTGTTCTCTCACAGAAACCATCATTGGTGAAATTTATTATAAATGAAATGTGAGTGGAGCAGCAGGGATAATTTTAAAAATTGCTTGTGTTAATAAGCAGTTAAACTGAGCTCTTGAGTAGAACAGTGCAGTTTTGGCTAATGGACTCTAAAAAGTGTGTCAACAGTGCCACCAAATGGAAGGGCTTAAAACCTTCTAATGGCTTGTTGCATGGAGAACCCACTTCCTGCTGTTTGCTGTGAACATTGTTAGAAAACCTGATGGGTAGAAGGTGTTTCCTCAGCATAACAATCAACAGGTTTCTCTTTAAATTGGAAAAAAAGACAAACTACCTGGTAAATGTTAGATCAGAAAGCTTTATGGATGACAATACATCAGTTGCAGCAGGTACTATAAACATAAGTCTTAAAACAATACAATTTTGTGTATGACATACGGTATGTAAAGTGAAAGTAATACGTCACAGAAAATAATTTTAAAAAAGTTGCTTTGCTGTCACCACCTTTTGATTAACTAATTATCACCTTCCGCTGAAAGTGAAGCAGTAATGCTTTTGCCTACTTCCTTGTCCTTGTCTGTTTTTGGCACCATTATCTCACAAACCACCAGACAGATTATGATCAAACTTTGAGAAATTAATGAGTAAATGAACATTCATAACAGATTCCTTTTCGGCGTTAGTTTGATTCAAGATGGCTGCCACAGCAAAGCAATCATTACAAACACCAAAATGACAATCATGTCACAATTTTACAGATAGAACTAAAATTTAGTGTGGTAGAAGCAGAAGATGATCTCCAACTTATCCCCTAAATGTTAACTGATCATGTGAGATCTGTTTAAAACGATGCCAATAACTACTATAATCAATCTTGTCTGTTTGTTAGCAAAATATCTCAGAAACAATTCAAAAGATTTGAATGCGACTTTAAAAAAGTAAATACTAGAAGCACACATCTACAACTGATTGATGTTTGGAGTCAACCCAATGCAAGATGGCTGTCACAGCTGATCAACACTAGACACTTGAATGGCTAAATCCTAGGATATTTTACAGCTGTTAAGCTAAAATTTGGCATGGTAGTAGCTGAGAGTCATTCACAACACATACTTTAGGCACTAACATATGCAAGATATCGCAGCATAATCTTATTTTTTTAAGATTTAACCAAATGGCTACAACTCCTTGCTTAACGCAGGGTGAACACTGGCTTGAAATGTAAAAGGCATTTTGCATTTTTTTTTTCAAGAAATGCTTGGCCTTTATTTTAACAAACCCTTTATTGGGTTTTCATGTATCAAGTCAGTGAAGTCTCATTTGTCAGTGATTTCCACATCAGGGATGAAGGTTCCACCAAAAGGGCATCACCATCCACAAAGTCCATTTTGAAGCACTCGCTGGTTTTCAAACTGGTTGCAGGCCAGCCAAGTTCAGATCAAACGTGTCAGACCAGAAGGTCACGCGGAGGAGTTCATCTGGTGCTCCGCCTCAGGCTCTCCACTGTCTGCAGGAATGAGCGCTGGGCCTGGTCCTCCTCCAGGGTGGAGCAGTCCTCCTCCTCCTCCTCAATGATGCCGCACTGCACGCAGCGGAGGCGGGGCTCGCGCTGCCCAGCCCTGCAGACGCAGGCCGTGGCCAGAGGCTGAGGGAACTCCTCCATTACCAAAGGCAGCAGATGGGCAGGGAGAGTTTCCATGCTGGTCGCCATGGAGAGCAGAGGCCCCGGATGGGAGGATGATGAGCTGTAGACACCAGTGAAGAAGCAGTGAAGGATGAACGAATTTGCAACGTTGTGTCAAAAAGGAAAAATAATAAAATTGCTGTATCTGATCAGCTGCCTGGGCTGTTCTGGGACTGATGATGCAAAAATTGACAAAAAGTTGTAACAGTGTGATATAATCAATGAGAGCTGTTGAAAAAGGTCCCCCAGTGTTCTGCTTGATATGATGCCTTGAGAGATCCTGTTGAGCGCCTTTTCCAATTTGTTTGTGGCTTTGAAAACACAGAAAAGTGTGGAACAAGTCTGAGCAAGCCACTGAGTTTAAGCACCACTGAGCTCGTCTTTATATACAACTGCGCAGCCCACTCACTTCTTCCTTTGGGCATCCCTCCACGCACACAGCTCCTCTCCCCTCCTACATTCTCACTGATGACACATTTCCGCAGTTTCCATACCAGTGCACCGGAATAACCTCCCAGAAACTGTTGGCATGGGAACCGGATGGGGATGTTTGGGAGAGAAGAGGCAGAGCAGTGAAAAGGCAACACATTAATATGGACTGTGAAAATTATGACTAACGGTACAATTAATCTAGAGAGCTATGTGAGCTGATTGTTGAGTCTTAGAAGACTATTAGCACATTAGAAAAGCACCCTAGCAGAATGCCTATAAGACAGATTAAAGCTAAAATGCAGTATCAAACACAAAACTGAACAATTTATCTATCAATAGAACTTGACTTCTTGTGCAGAACTCCAAAATAAGTTTACCAGTCTAAAAGGACTTGCAATCTGTCCAAAGTGTACCCCGCCTATCGTACAGTGACTGCTGAGTATGAGCACCAGCAACCCCTGTGACCCAATAACCAGTTGTGCCACCCTTCTCGGCAACAACTGCAGTCAAGAGTGTCATCCTAATAAATGGCTACTCCATTCACTTATGTGTTTTTTTTCCCTTTACAGCTAATTTGCTGATGCAGATTTAAAAGGAGCAAGCCCCGCCTACTCAACGAGCAAGGGAGGCCAGAGGAAAGACTTCAGCATTGTGGGCCACAGCTCTCCAGCCTCGCTCCCACTTGCAGATACCTGTTTTTGTCACATTGTGTGTTAGTTGTTGTCAAGTCTGGGAGTTACCAGCAACCTTTTCCCAGTGTTTGGTTGAAGGGTCAGAACCTGGACAACAGAGCAGGGTGAGTGGCACTCCCTTTTATTCATTGTTTTGGCTGGAGCTCCCAGCTCTTTGTTCAAACTGGCCTTTGTTAAAACATGAAAACATTTGCTTAAAACTGTCTGGACTCTATATGTTTTGTGTCCAGAGTATTTCTAGACACTTGGACCATAACAAGCACAATGCCATGAACTAATGGTTGGACAATTTCCTTTAAGAGTCTTTTGGTAAAGAGCAGAATTCTTGTTTCTATCAATCCAAGTCTTGAAGGAAATAGCAGCTCCAGACCGTCACACTACTACAACTGCATTTGACTATATTGTTAAGATGTTCTTTTTCTGAAATGCAGTTTTAGTTTTACGCCAAATGTAACAGAAAACACACTTTCAAAAATATTCTATTTTGTGTCAGTGATCTACATTTTTTTTTCTCCAAGTCTTGAGGATTATTAAGATTTGACAAATGTGAGACAGGCCTTTGCATTGTTTTTAGTCAGCACCAGTTGTGACATTGGGGCTCTTTTTGCCCTTCGTCTCTTTTTTTAGTTGAATCTTGCATACTGATGTTAACTGATGCCTGCAGGGCTTTTTTGGGACCTCCCAGATGAGAATTCCGTGAAATCTTGGAGATTTTTAAATTAGCTGGCCACTCCTGGGAAGGGTTTCCACTGGTCCACGTTTTCTGTTTGTGGATAATGGCTCCAAGGGATTTCCTGGTTCTACAAATCTGGCAGGTGAAATTAAACATAGCTTTCCAAAAAATATGGTTAATCACAGTAAAGTAGTAGTGATTTAATAAAGAGGCAACTATTCCATGAAGTATACCCATCTGCAGTTGAACACCTATAAAACCAATATGATGATGGTGGACTTCTAACAGAATAAGCCTCATTTATAGTCAGTGTCCATTGAGAGCGTTGCTGTGGATCTAATCCAGACATTTGCAGTAAATATCTGTATCTGCAGCTGGTTGGCAAACTGGATTGGTTTGTGCACATGGAGACACTCCACAGGTAAGGACTAAGCCATCTGTAATTTCCGAGGAAACATTGACATCTGCAGTAAACTGCTGCCCCTCTTCTACACTGTGGTGTGCTGGAGAGGAAACAGCAAGATGTAACAAAAACAGACTTGTAAGAAGGGCTGGGTCTGAGAACGTATCTAAATGGAGGACCCTGAGGATGCGGTTGGCCATACTGGACCCAACAACAGCTGCAGAGAACCATCATCAGGCTGAAGAGTGTGTCCAGTGACAGACTGCTGTTACTACAATGCTCTGGTTCATATAGCTGTGTAACACCTCCCACCTGTGACAAGTCTATCAGTGTATTAAGACTACAGCATGACGGACATCATAGAAGATGAGCATTCAACTGGTGAGTTGAATTAAAGTGCCTGTGACATGAAATTTTTGTAATAAATATGAAATCATTTTTGGGAAGAAAACTTGTTTAAAAAAAAGCCACACCACTGAGATGAACAGTTGTTGGGATATTTGCAAGTGAAGTAACAGAAAGTGATGTCAAAGGGGAATGTCTAAATATGAACAGAGCATTGCTACAATGGCCAACAATACAGTCTGTGGAAAAAATCTGTTTCTTTAGATTATTTTTGAGTCACTAGAGTTCAAATAATATTGTTTCATTAAAGACAAGGGAGTTCTGAGTTCCCCTTTGATGTCACTTCCTGTTTCCACTGGCAGAGCTATGTTCAAAAGAAAATGTCAGTTTTGCTACAAAATTTGTAAAATCATTTGTATTATGCAAAGTTTCTTAAATATAAAGTTTTTTTTTACTTTCTGTTAAAACATACATGTCACAGGTACTTTATTACCATACCACTGAATCTTTTTAGATTTCTTATATAAAAGCAAATAGTTACCTGAACACAAGAACAAAGCTTTGGAAATTCACTTTCCAATTTTGAATGGACAGAGCTTTTTGGATGGGAAGCTAAACATCTTCAACTACAAAATAAAAGTCTACTTTTTAGTTTCAACATGGCCTAGATGATTGAGAATACACACCAGCCAAAAAGTAAAAAATAAACAGATGACTGAAAAAAAATATTTGAAAAGCAAATTTATTGATGGTAGGAATTAAGTAAAGGTTTCTACATATGTCTGTTTCAACCATTCAAGTTGAAAGTAACCAGATAGTGCCTTTAGTTATTCTGAATGATAGACAACAGACAGCAAGTTAAAGCCAAAAACAGACAAGGAAAGTATGACACTAAGAGCAAAGAAACTACAGTTTCTAGAAAAGAACAATGAAATTTATGACAAAAGCTTTTTTAATGTGGGGGTGGGGGACAACTAATTCTGTCACCCATGCATAAAGAAACCACCAAATCACAATTTCAAAAGGCAATCTAATTTTAGAAAGTTCAAATGCAACATTATTTCTGAGCAGCATTGATGATATGAGAGAAATACTTTTTAGGTTGTAATCCAAAAACAGTTTTTATATTGGACTACATTTTCTACTTGCACTGAATTGCTTTTGTTTTGTGTTGGTGTTTTTGTGCATTTAAAATGTGTAGTTCAATTATAGATGCAGTTCTCTCACAAACATTTAATGCTGGAAACATATTCAATTGACAATTTGAGGTTAGTGTTTCAAATATTTTTTTTTTACTCTAGACATAAAATAACAAATGTGAGGTTAGGATTTGTAAACCAAAACTGATTTCTTTCTTTTGAGTTCTGGTAACTCATTAAGTGCTTGCAAAAGCAAGTTTCACCTTCAGTGTTTAATCAAAACAGCTTTGAGCTAAACCTGCAAGAGCCACAAACACATGTTCAGAGACACCACACCACAAAGAAATCCAACTTTTTATCCTCTCTTCTTCCTGAAAGCATAATTTCTCTTCACGTTTTGCTAGCCAGATGGTCAGTTTTGGGAGTTGGTTTTAGTTCCCGTGTTTAATTAAAGCTGTTTACTCAACAAAAAAGCACCAATTGGTCCAATAGTTTCTACACAAATGTTTGGATTGAACACATGTAATATGCTAACAGACTTGCTCACATCATCTATCACTTTTGGAAGGAGGGAAAACCGATGTTGCCCAGAAAATGTCACTTTTTCTTTGCTTGGTCCGTGATGATGATGGTAGTTGGAAGCGTCATTAACACAGCTGGTCCCCTCTCTGTCTGTCTCTGCGGCTCCCGGCAGCTGACGATCCATCTAGCCCTGCTTCTGCTTCTTGAGGTAACGAGCGCGCTGGGACAGACCCATCCCCATCATGTAGCTGTTGAGCATCTTTGCTGGGAGCAGAGCTGTAGTCACCCAACCCTACAGAGGGAAATTACATGGTCATCTGGTGGCATTTACAAATAACAGATTAGCATTTATTATTAATCGCCAACCCACAGGAGCAACAACTGTGGCAGGCATGTTTGTACAAAGCAAATTTCAAACAATAGTGCCATTTAATGCAGACGCCCTTTTCAAATTATCCTTGGCTTTTTTGTTTGAAAATTATCATAACACTCAAAGTCCTACTTTCAACTTCATTTAAACCAATTTTCAACTGTGCTCTCAAAAGCAACACACACAATCCCATCTTTCTCCCCCTGTATAGCCAGATGGTGTATATCTCTAGGGTTCGTGGATAAATCTACTTCATTCGCAAAAAATTTAAATATGGAACATTAGCAGCCTGTTCAAATCTAAGTAATAAAAATCTCTTAGACTTTAGCCACAAAGTCAGGTGATTCAGCTTTAACTTCACAACCTCGCTGATCGCAGTGGAAGCCGAGGATTCAGTTTGAGAATTAGGTCCTCTTTGTAAACGACAAGCAGATTTATGCAGCGTCGTCAGTGGGTCTTTCACAGCCTCACTGAAAAGATAATGAACTCATTTCAGAATCATCTCAAGAGCTTAGAAGAAAGTATGCGATTAATGCTGCTCATCTGTTTGTTGGCTTGATTATGCAAAAAATGAAAAACACCCAAGTTTAATGTTGTGAAACAATGTAGGCTAGATGTTGATGCAGCAGTAATAAAGTAGGAGCAGATAAAAAGGTACACAATACACAACGACCAATGTAAAATTCTATACTTTTTCAGACACAGATTTCCCCTTTTTTCAGTTAGTTGTTGGGTATTTTATTTATGACGAAGCATAAACTTTCATGCAGATTCTGTAACACAGTTTAGCCATTTCGAAGTGGGATTAACTAATATTAGGCTATCCTCCAGAAAGTCCTTTGAATGACCTTAAGTTGGAGTTTTAATCATGACAGTATTGACAAGATAATAACTAGACCACGCATGACCACAATGCACTTCTGCCAATGTAAAACAATTCCAAATTCAGGCATTTCATAGCAGGTGAAGCAAAATCTAATTTATAAACTTTCACACTGCTGTAGTTATCTTATGTTAGCAAAAAAACAATGCTATTTTAGTTTGATGCACAACCACCAAATTTTATACCCCTTAAAACACAAAATTAGCAGCTGTGTAAAGAGGAGTGGAGCCACATCATGTGGCAAGTGCACCTGATTGGCCACCCCAGGTGCCACCCCCAAATAATTGACAAGTTGGTGGGAATTTTGCACTTATTTTTTGCATTTTAATTTTATGCAAGATTGTTCTCTGGCACTATTGTACTCAAAAAATCTTTTATGTTTTCTTGGCTACATTAATCTTCAGCTTTGTATGTCTAAACATGGCTGAATTGAAGGTTGTGACTAGTATTCAGCATGCTTTCTTTTTGTTTGTTTTTTGGATCATTCTTAGCTATGATCACACATTTCAGCCCAATGTTTCTTAAAACAGATAAATTAAAACCGTTTGGAAGTAGCTGTGGTGGCCATCTTTATTTTTTTTTAAATCCAAGTGCTTTTCTTTATTTGTACAGTGGGGCAAAAAAGTATTTAGTCAGCCACCGATTGTGCAAGTTCTCCCACTTAATAAGATGAGAGAGGCCTGTAATTTTTGATCATAGATATACCTCAACTATGAGAGACAAAATGAGAAAAAAAATCCAGAAAATCACATTGTCTGATTTTTAAAGAATTTATTAGCAAAATATGGTGGAAAATAAGTATT
>JARVJO010000164.1:27474212-27486969 GCA_031762555.1 Cynodonichthys magdalenae | reverse complement strand
ATACATGTGTGACACACTATGTACATTTTTTCTTTTGTTTTTCATTTTAACTTCTTATTGCTTATTGTATTTTTTTCTGGTAACAGGTGCCTCATCTATCTATCTATCTATCTATCTATCTATCTATCTATCTATCATTCCTCAAAACTAATTTGGAATGACAAAAAGTCCTTGAATTCTTGATTTAATTTCATTATTCTGCACATACTTTAACTGACTCAAAAAACTTTAGAGCATTTTAGGTACTGTTTTATATAAAAAAAAGGGGCAATGCATTTTCAAAAACTTTAAACAAATAAGTCAAACCAAGTCAGTCTAACTTTTTCTTGTTTCTCCCACATGCTGGTCAGCAGAACCTCCCTCTGTTTGTTTACCATGGTTTTAACCTGAAGCAATATTCCAGGCTTGAACTGCACTGGTGGTGAGACAGTTTAGCGTTGCAGCGCTTACAAATAACTTCATTCTAGCTGGCCATCAGAAAAGGTTTTAAAATAAAACATGCTGTGAGGAATCCAGTGGCTTCAGGCATCCTCACCGGCTGTAGCTTGGGGGTTATGTGAGCAGCTGCAGCGTTTAACAACAAATGCTCTCATTGAATGAGATGCGCGATGAAGGCTGTCTAAAGCAAATAGTGATCAAGATCCCGCCTCCCCGGAGCGACTACTGGGTTTGTGTGTGTGCGTCTTCATAGACAGCCCAGAGAACAGAGATCAGACGGAAAAATATAAAGAAACTGCGTTAACAAGTTAAAAAACTTATTGCCGTTAAGCATCGGCTGCGTTAACACGTTAATAATGCGTGCCCAGCACTAAGTAAAACATAAAAAACTATAACTATATAAACTATATAAAAGGGTGACGTTTTAAAACATTTAAACCAGTAGGTTTTCAGATATATTGAAAAGCAGGTGTGCACTAAATGTAAACAAAGCACTTGGCTGAATTTGCCGAAAACTATGCAGAAGCTTGAATCATGTGATTGAGCCAGATTAGGCTGGCTGTAGTCTGTGTCAGTAAACAAATATGGTGAAACTAGGACAAGTGTAGAATCACGCAAAAGAGGTTTCGGTGAACATATCTGCTATTTAATTACAGAAGATGGCACCTAATTTCAAGCTGGAGAAATTAAAGAGCAGCCTTTCACAAACAAATTTGAGTCATCTGTCATGTTTTCCAGAAAAAACTGATTAAATACACTTGTTTTCGAGAAATCAAATTATTTAAATATTAAATATTAAAATCCTACTTGCGTACATTACTTAACAAATCAGAGTGTAAACCTGTACTAACACTAAGAATTGAGTATGTTTAAAAAGAATGAGCTTGCTAAAAACCAAACCAAACTAAACTAAACAAATCCAGAGGGTAAAATACTTTTGCCACTTTTGGAAATGGCCTTTTTCTAAAATAGCCTTTTAGACAAACAAATTAGATTGCCCTAGTAGCTAATTATTTGTTTCTGTAGGAAAATTAAAACTAAGTAAGTGTCAATAGTAGGCATTGTATACTTTTTTTTTTTTTTAGAGTATATTTTCTCAGAGTCTGTGATGCTTGCTTCTGTTTCACATTCCCAGGCTTACCATAATGGCGTGTGGCAGGTAGCCATTGGTCTGTGTCTGCAGTCCTACAGTGTTGAGCTCAGCTGCAACGTATCGCTCTGGACTGGGCTTGTCCAGTGTGGCCCGGCGGATTTTACTCAGCTTGGTCGCAACAAAAAATGGCAAAACGCTCTAGGAAGTAAAAGAATCGAATTAGAGTCATCTGTGACAAACCTTGTGAATTTTTGATCAACTGTTTTTTTAAAGCCTTTGCTTCTACAAACATTGCATATTTAACTTATGAGACACCATCTACCAAACATACTTGTAGCAGAATCTCTAAGACTGAAGCTAAATTTACCTGAATGATGATCCCTTTGCTTTTATACTCAGCTTGCAGTCCTCGTGAAAAGAAGTCCACAAATGCCTATTTTAAAAAGAAAACAAAAAACTAATTATTAAGGTCATATCGCTCAATACATAAAGTCCTCAAGAGGAATGCTATTCAAATATTCAACAAAAACAAAAAAATCAGTGGAATCTATTTCGTTTTAAGTTTACCGAATACACCATTTGTAAAAGTAAACAGCAGCTAAAGTCACAACTGGTATATTGTGACACTATATTCACCACTGCACGAGCATAAGACAAAAACTGTTCAAGTACATTTTTTTCATATTCAGGAATTGCAACAGCAAAACAGCCCACAATTTATTGCAACATGCAAGTAAATGTCCATGTTATCGATTAGGTTTTGCCCTAGTCTATGTTGGTCAATGAGAACGAATAATTCATAAGACAAAAGCAAAGATGGATTTTTCCTCAAAGCCTACAGTGTATGTTAACATAAATTGTTTATGGAGCTGGGGTGCACCTACACGCATCCCTTCAAGTAGCACTTGATGAGAAGGTCATACACCGTGTAGTGCAAATACCTTGGAGGCAGAATAGACCGTGAGGAGAGGAACAGGATACATCCCACTGGCAGATGAGATGTTGAGGATGGCCCCCTTCTTCCTGGAAACCAGATGGAAAGAAAGGGGTAAAAAAAAAAAAACTATTTTACATCAGACAGAACCAGACTCTGGCAGAGAAAAAAGGGGCAACAGCCACTTCAGCCTGAAATCAATCTGAGCAAGATAAAAGAATATGGTAGTGCATGTACTTGCATGCTGAGCCAAAGCTGCACTCGTAGTGCATCAAAGTAGTGCTGGTGGATAATGATAAGATCAAAGATACAGCAACATCAATACTTAAATGTTTACAATCTGATGACATTTTTGCTTCAGCCTGTGGAGCCTTCAGCCAGCATTTTTATTTTTTCCCCCTATTTTTATGGTGTGTGTGTGTGTGGTGGTGGTGGTGGGGCAGTATGAATGTTACTTTCAGGAGGGATGAAAAAGTGTTTTTCTTATTATTTTGGGCAGTTTGAAGGAAACAACCCTCAAAGTTATCCACTGATATTAGATCACAACAGCCCCTATCATTCTAATGTAATATGAGGAAATTAACTACAATACTGCAAAAAATATTTACAAGCAGGAAATTATTTACGTAACTATTTTCAGTTCAAACCAAATCTTATTTGGAACACAAAGACATCAAAATAGTAAAAATAATAATAAAAAGCAAGTGTTGCTGTTTTCCAATCTACCTTACTGGGGGGTTTTCTTTTTGATAATCATTACTTCTGCTTCTTTTAGAAACAAACAAACAAAAAACTGAAACATCAAACCACCTTTTCTTCCTATTTTGTGATTTACTGCTTGTGTACTGTGTGAAACTTTTGTCTCCCCCTTTTGGTAGCAGTAGAAATCACACAAAAAGCCTTTAATGTCACATTTAAGATGCTCTGAATTGCTCAAACCAGTTGTTCTAACTACATTAACGTCAACACATCTGTGCATCTATGTCAGCACAGGAATAAAACGACAAATGAAAGCTCAAAACTTAATGTTGTTGGACATTTTTTTACATGATGCCAGTCGGTTTATTCCCTTTGATGGTGGCTTGAGCCTGTATGTAGTTGACATTTATTCACATTTACAAGCCATGTGCTCTACGTTTATTGCATATTATAACATTTTTATGCTTTTGAGAAAGCTAAACATTGCTTCACTTTTTTTTTAGAAAAAAATCTCCTGCCAAAAAAAAATAAAATGAAAAAACAAACAAAAAAAACTACAATTCTATTTCAAATTTCCATCTCTAACATAATGTACATATAAATGAAGTACGGAAAAAAATACTCAGAGTTCTCAAATCTTGTTTTTGCCCACCGCTAAATGTGAAGCAGCAATAATGTCTTTGAAGCATTCAGAAAACAATCGTTTTATTTACATTTATAGCTGATTAACAATGCTCCAATGCAAGATGCGCTTGGTAGGTAAACATCTCACAAGATTCTACAATCCTGCATAATACCATGACAAATCCTAAGACAGTCTTAGTTTTTAAGGAGGTGAACAGGATGCATTATTTTAAGGAATGCTAGGATTTTAGTTGTTTTCTCTCTTGCTTTAGTGGTGATAAATATTTCTAAACATCTGTACTTTTAAATATTTATAATACAGTAAACCCCTTGGTCTCACAAACTCACCTGTCCACCATTTGAGGCAAAACAAGACGTGTCATCTGGAAAAACGATAAAAATCAAAAATTGAGAGATGCAGAATAAAAGTCACTATCAGACTAAAAAAAAACAAGGTTATAGAGGGTAGTTTGTGTGTGAATGTGCTCCTCCACATTTGCAAACATGCATGCGTGTGGGAGGTGTGTGAAGAGGTGGACATAGAAGCGAGACAAAGACAAAGAGGAAATGTTAATGATAGCAGAGGGAGCCATTTGAAAAAAAAATATATTGAATAACCTAAATTAAGTGTTAAAAGAGTGGGTGGACTTTAGCTGCTGCTCTGGGAGCTGTTGAATATGGTGAACAGAAATGGAAGGGACTTTCTATGCTACATGCTAAACAATTGTTGCACTATATGTGTGGAGTTGTACATGTTAACTTCATAGGACCATTTCTGATATACACACCTATCTTGTCAAGACCTGTGTTCCTTATAGGGACCAAAGACCGGCCCTAATTTGGTGGAACTCCATTTTTGTGTTGGGGGTTAGGCTTAGAGCTAAGATGTGAATTGGGTTTAGGCTAGATATTGGGTCAGATATATACTGGGGTAGTTAGGTTTCGGGTAAAGGTCAAGCTTTAAGCTGGGTTCACACCGAAGGCATTTTGAGCAGCAGGAGTGGCCGGTTTACATGCAGAGTCAATGTTGGACGCGCTTCCAGGGGTCTCGCGGCACGCAATTCAATTCAATTCAGTTTATTTATATAGCGCCAAATCACAACATACGTTGTCTCAGGGCACTGTGCATGAAAAAAGAACAATCTAAAGGAGAAGCAAGCGGTTTGTGTTGAATCACTTCAACACAGTCTCCCATCCTGAGCAAACAGTGGAGAGGAAAATCTCCCTATTAATAGGAAGAAACCTCCAGCAGAACCAGGCTCAGGACGGGCAGCCATCTGCCTTGACCGAATGCAATGAAGTGGTAGTTGTGGTGTGAGCATTGACGTGCATGCGGTGCGTCCAAAGCAGCCAATGCTCAAGTTAAAAAATCTGAACTTGAACACCTTGAGTTGTTGGGCACGTTTTAGATGCTCAAAATGCGTTCGTTGTGAAAGTAGCATTAGAAACAACTGGAAATGAATGAAAGTCAATAAGAAGAGAAATATAAACATCTTTTTTGCACACACATATTTGCTACATCATGGGAACCATTTTCCAGAAAAAGGCAGCTTTGTGGAGATCAAATCTGCATTGTGAGGGCCAATGCCCAGTCCCCACGGGTACCGATGCTAATTTCGGGTTGAGGGTTTGGTTTAGGGCCAAGGTGTGGATTGAGTTTAGGTTAGTTTTAGGATCAGGTAGGTTCCTGTGAGGTTGATTTTAGAGTAAATGGTCATGGTTAGGCTATAAAATTACCAGAAAATGAATGGAAGTCAATCCACGGTCCCAGTAGGGATATAAAAACAAACCTGTGTGTGTGCGTGCATGCATGTACCTGATTTTTGTTACTTTTAAGTCCATGTCTAGTATATACACCGACCCTGTCAGGACCAGTAGTCCTTTTAAGGACCAAAGTCCAACTCTTAATATGGAGGTACAATATTTTTGGGTTAAGGATCAGGTTTAGGAGGTGGGAATTGAGGTTGGGGGTGGGGGTTAGGTATGTACTGGTTAGGTTAAGTTTAGGGTAACAATCAGGGTTAGGCTACTAAAATGAATGGAAGTCAAAACAAAATAATACAAAATACAAGCATGTATGTGTGTATTCATTGCTTCGTTTGACATAAATATTAAAAACTGGTCAAGACATCACACAAATACTAATAATATGGAAAAAAAATGAAGTTCATAAAGTCCAAAATCATCTCTGCGTTTGTCTCCCAGAACAGACTAACATAAAAGGATATTTGAATATTTTAACAACACCTAGACCTTTTCATTTTTTTATTCTACTGAACTCGAGCTTTTTACCAAGAAAGTGGTTAAAAATGCATTGTCCTTGGATCAAAAACAAATTCACCGTTTTATCCATGTTGAGTCAAGTCTGTAATTACAGCTAAAGGAGCATTAACTAATTATCAGCATATGTAACCATGATTGCTTTTTTTTTTACAATTCTGATTTGTTTCATTAAGAGCCTTTCAAAAAGATTTTCTTTGAATGTAATGCTCGAAACGCCTCACTGCACGAAGCAACACTCACCTGGCACACTGATGTTATGTTAATATTGACCATTGTGTCCATAAACTGAAACACAGACAGACAAAAAAGGGAATATTATTGCAGTAGGTCAGGGTTTGTATTTGTGAAACTGTATGAAATATTGCTGGAAAACAGTGACAGTTTCATCAGTCCTGAAAAAAAATAAAAGATATATAAAAAAAGTCCCTGACATTTGTTGTTTAAAGTAGCAATATGTCATTATTGATAGAGGAAATGACATCATAGACAGACACACAAAAGACAAGTTAAACTCTTTTAGATCCAGGCTCTGTTTATACGTTGAACAATTTCTGGAAACATCACAGATTTACAGCTACATGGTTGAAGGGATATGCTGTGCTTGTTAAATTTGATGTTTCCATGTGAGGTCACTACCTGGCGCTGTGATGGAGCATGAAAACCACTACATTAAAATGGTGAATGCACAGACATTTGTTTGGACTGAGGATGAAGTTGGGTTGCTCCTACATGTTGAAAAGGTTGAGCAGCATAAACAGTGCTATGCCCTCCGCTACTGTTACTGTTGTTCATCTACTCATGCAAGTGCAGAAAAACTGTTGCCTGCAGCCGTCTGCAGTGCGTGTGATTTCACATCATTGCTAAGAATTTACAAAACCTCCACTCTGAGACCTGGATTCAGAGAAAATGACAGCTGTTGTGGCATACACAAACAGCCGAAGTGCAACATAAATGCTATGGTTTCACTTCAAAACCGCATCACATAAACAGGGCCCTTGATAGATCTATGAGGATGTATGACAAACATTCCTCTCTACTACCTACAAAACTGAAAGCATTCATGAGTTAGGAGCTGGCACTTTCAGGTCTTTTCTTCAACAGAAGGGTTTTGAAAAAAAACCACCAGACAGATAAAAGCAGAGCAAAGCAGTCCACTTACTGAGAATTGATCTAGCCTAAAGTGGACTTGATTGATCCAACCAGGTCTTCTGTCTAACATAGCTGAACTGACTAAACATACAATATCAACCATCACAGCAGAAATGAGACCTTTATTAAAAGGCTTAAAAAAAACTAGACAGAGTATTATGTGGGTAAAAAGAACAAAACTCTGTGCTTATGTAATCACTGCTGTTCAAAATAAATGATGACATCGAATGCTTAGAAATGTTAGTTTTTATATAAACTCTACAAACACAGAATCTTTTGTCAAAAAAATAATTATAAAACTATAAAATAAATAAAAAACAAAACTTACAGTGTCCAGATTAGGAACGTTGAGGAAAAATTCAGGGTATGAATAGGACATGCCAACATTGTTTACTATAAACAAAAGGAAATAAACAATGATGTAACATTAAGAATGCAAACAAACACTGTTTGATTTAGAATGAAGGTGCAGTTCATATCTTAGGCTTTAGAGGGCAGCATAGCACTGATAAATTAATCTGTTTATATAAACAATTAAAAGTAAAAAAGTAAAATACACAGAACCCAGACTAAATTTAAAGATGCCAATTGACTTTTAATGAAGTATTCCTTCTGCACCTGCTAGAGTCTTACCTAAAACACCAATCTCCAGTCCTGCGAGTCCATCTTCAATCTTTGAATAAATGTCAGCAGCACTAAAGTCTGCTGCAATTGTTTTGGTCTCCACACCACATTTGCTGGCTGAAAACAAGGATGGATTTCAGTGTAGTAAATACACATGAGTCAAATAAACAGATTTCTTAAATAGTTACTTAAAATCCTTAACTTAGGAACATTTACTTATGAGAAAAAAGTGAGCAGTAAAAATAAAAAATGACTGATCACTAAATAACCCATTAAATATCACATCCCTTTGAAAAAAAGAGGCTTTTATGTATTTTAATGAATTCACAGAAGGATTATATTCAAAGACTCGACTACATTGACATAGTACTAAATAAAGAATTGCATGTTCAAAACATGCAATTAAGTGTTACATCATTTAGTCATTTGTCAATTAGCCTTTTTGAAAGATAAATACTTCATGCTCATAATAAGTGAGGTACAGCTGCATTTGGGGTGACCAAAAAAAACCACAAGGTTTTATGATTAATACAAAACCAATATTAGCCATTTGTCTTTGTACCAGAAGTACTATTGACTTTCTTTGTTTGAAAATGTGCTGAGTTTGATTAATTATATTTAACAGTGATATGGCCTGTTTTAATAATAACTAAAATAAGATAAAAATATTAATACCAATAAATAAACGTGAACATATCTCTCACCAATTGCCTTGGACACGTCATCAAGCTTCTCCTGAGAACGGCTAATTAGAACAATGGAAAACCCTCTGCGAGCAAGCTGGAAACATAGACAAGAGCAGGCTTTGAACTTTTACCTGAACAAATTACCTCTTTAGCACGAATCACACTTCAGAAATGACTGGAGCAAAGTGGAACATTTCAACTGAAACACTGAACCAGCAATAACCATTTTTTTATTAAAGCCTGTAAAGAAAAAAAAAACAACCTAAAATGAAATAAATGAAATTCTTTAAAACTAAATTTAAGTTCACATTACAAACTAGAAAGATGAAGCTCATGAATCAAACATTTAAAATGCAAAGTTGCTCTTTATGAGTCAAAACATTTTCATAGAAATCTTACCTCCTCAGAATATGCTTTTCCAATCCCATCTGTGGCTCCTGTCACAACTACAATGAAAAACAAAACAAAACATGATTTATTTCTCACATATATTGTTTCATGACCTGGTCTTATTCAAATGTGTCAAAAATCAAGTCTATTAAAATAGACAACTAAAGTCTTGGACAGAGAACCTTTACATTTGTATGTAAACTATTTTGCAGTCCCAATTCTAATGAAGTTGGGATGTTGTATAAATCATAAATAAAAACTAAATACAATGATTTGCAAATCCTTTTCCATCTATATTCAATTCATAACACTACAAAGACAAAATATTTAATGTTCAAACAGATAAACTTTGTTTCTTTTACAGATATTCACTCATTTTGAATTTGATGTCTGCAACACATTTCAAAAAAGCTGGGAAGAGCAAGAAAATACTGGGAAAATTGAGGACTGCTCAAAAACACGTTTGGAGCATTTTACAGGTGAACAGATTAATTAGAAACAGGTGAGTGTCAAGATTGACTATAAAGAGAGCATCTCTGAAAGGCTCAGTCGTTCACAAGTATGAATGGAGTGAAGTTAATCACTTTGTGAACAACTGCATGAGCAAATAGTGCAACAGTTTAAGAACATTTTTCAATGAACAATTGCAAGGAATTTAGAGATTTAATCACCTACAGTCCATATTATCATCAAAAGATTCAGAGAATCTGGACAAATCTCTGCAAGTAGGTGGCAAGGCCAAAAACCAACAATGTTGTAAATCATAGACATCGTGTCTTTCGGGTTAGAGGAAAAGGACTGTCCAGATTGTATCAGAGCAAAGTTCAAAAGCCAGCATCTCTCATGATATGGGGTTGTGTGTGTGACCATAGCATGAGTAACTTGCACATCTGTGAAGGCACCATTAATGCTGAAATGTACATACAGGTTTTAGAGCAACTTCTGCTGCCATCCAAGCCACATTCTGCCCGTGTTACAACAGCGTGGCTTCGTAGTAAAAGAGTGTGGGTACTAGACTGGCCTGCCTGCAGTCCAGACCAGTTTCCCATTGAAAATGTGTGGCACATTATGAAGCGCAAAATACAACAATGGAGACCCTGGACAGTTCAGCTACTGAAGCTGCTCATCAAGAATGGAAAAAAAATTCCACCAACAAAGCTTCAACAATTAGTTCCCTCAAATCCCAAATGCTTATCAAGTGTTGTTAAAAGGGAAAATGTAACACAGTGGTACACATTCCCATCCCAGCTTTATTGTAACGTGTTGCAGGCATTGATTTCAAAATGAGAGAATACAATATAATGTATTAATTTGAACATGAAATATGTCTTTGTAGTGTAATCCATTGACTGTAGAATCAAAGAATTCCAATTTGCAAATAATATATATATATATATATTTTTACACAATGTCCCAAATCATTGGAATTGGGGTTTCAGACAAAATGTTTAGTGACCCATGTCTTTTTTTTAAGTTTTAATTGGCTCAATTATAAAATATGTCAATATTAACTGCATAATTTATACAGCACAAAATCTATTGTGTAATGTTTTATGGATTGCTTTTTTCAGTTGTTGTATCACTTATATTTACGCACTTGCCTAATGAATGATGCATTAATCTTTTATCTGCCAAAGAACCACACATGGAAAGTAGCTAGTGAGCTAATTCTGGCACATTTGTGGCCTCACAAATCCCAATATCCAAATATGGTTTGAGGTTTCCTCTTTCAAATGACATCAAGAAATCCTCATTAGAATACGATAAAAATAGGATTCAGACCAATGTTCTGGGGTTCATCCTGATTAGAAAGACAGATCAAGCCATATATCTGGAACTGCTCATGATATCAGGATGTATGGATATGTAGCTTAAAAATAAAATAATCTAAAAAAATACTCTAAATTTAGTTTGACCAAAATCTGACTTAATCCTCAATTCAAAGTGACAGGTCACATTTATATTGATGCTGACATACTGATAGTTGTTCTTTTTCTATATAAAAAAAAAAAATCTTGTTTGAGGCACTTTTTTATGGACTGTCCTGCAATATGTATTCTTAGCATTGAACATCTTCAATTTCAGTTTGTCGTAGTTTTCAATGGGCTGTTGATTTTGAAAAGCGAAAAAAAATCAAAAGGATAAACCTCCTAACACCTGAACTCTTGCAATGCATTTTTGTCCACATATGTGGTGCCAGGTCTTAGGAGGTTAATATTAATTTCATAAAAGAAAGAAGTTTTCAAACCTGACAGTGAGTACCTGTCTCACGATTTTCGTGATTATGTTTGTTTTCTTAATCTCTTCTAGTGTATCATCAAGCAGAGGATAAAAGACCAAAGGAAACTGCAATAACTGCAGAAAACCAAGGCTGAGCTTGCTGGCATTGATAAATAGACTAATGCTGCCACCTACTGAAACTTTTGTCTGAACAATAGTGTGAAAAAACCCGTCACAAAATAAAAGCTTCACAAAAAAATGCAAACATGTATGTATGTATGTATGTATGTATATATATATATATATATATATATATATATATAACTTCAAGTAAATGAAATTTCTGTGAAATCAAACAATCAAACTGTCCACTTAGGAAGCAACACAGATTGATTTTTGTGTGATTTTGTTGTCAGCACATTCAACTTTGTACACAACAACGTATTCAATGAGAATATTTCATTCATTCAGATTTAGGATGTGTTATTTGAGTGTTCCCTTTATTTTTTTGAGCAGATAGTTTTTTTTTGTGTGAGGGCAAACAAATGCACTTTTGAGGAGTGTCTATAGAGAGAAGTTGATGTGACAAGGGAAGATATAAAGAACAGAAAACAAGGTCTTTTCTGTCGTCAGCAGAGCAAGCAGACGCCCTGGAAATGCCTGGCACAAACAGCAGCAGAAGTGGGAGACTATTTTTAGCAACTGCTGTCTTTCAGAAAGAGCTATTCATCACTTCTCTGGCTAAATATAACAAAAAATGGATTTAGTCTGTCCCTGTATAACCTGCAAAGCCTTGTTTAAAAAGAAATACTCATCTTTCTGTAAACACAATTGTTTTGGTCCCATTTTATTTTATTTCCCTTTCTTTTCCTCCTCATCCTGGCCTAGGTCTCTTTGACGGGTAAAGTGCACTTAAGTTGAAAATATTGGTTTAATATAGACCAGACGACATCATTATGTTTTGGTGCACTAAAGAGAGCAGTCTCTAAGGTCTGCAGGCAGGGCTTTTAGATGCTAAAGATAATTAAATACTACATGTATTTTTATGACAAAGTAAAGAAAAGTAATCATCTTCAAGGTTTGGGTTAGTGTGATGTTAGGAAGTTAGATGTTTACATCTAAAACTTTTCAGCTTAGTTTGTGTTCAATAATGATGATTCAAGATGATTTTTATAATCACACATAAAACCTTTAAATTGATCAAGGAAAGTAAAGATATAATGCTTGATTGAAATAACCAGTTGTGTGTATTTAAAATATGCATTTTATTTTTGATAAAATCATTTAGTTCCCACTGTATCAAATTCAAATTCAGGGTTAATCAATTTATTTTGTTTATATCTCATTAGTTGGAGTAGAACTACAGCTATTCTTACTAGGGTCCAGCATAATAAGATTTACAATAAAAATAAAAAGAATATAAAATAAATTAAATAATATACATTCAACTTAATCCAAAAAAAAAAACCTGATTACATTTCCCCTTTACAAAACCCATTACAATTATTATTTCTACACACTGTAAAGATGTACACATTGTGTCCTGATGCATCTCAGTAATCCAGGTAAAAAATTCAAAAGAAAAAAATAAGTAGGTCCTCTGGACAGGTTCTTCTT
>JARVJO010000164.1:27450584-27461270 GCA_031762555.1 Cynodonichthys magdalenae | reverse complement strand
GTACCAACTTATTCACGCAGACTGAGAGGGAACTGTTCATGGTACCAACTTATTCACGCAGACTGAGAGGGAACTGTCCATGGTACCAACTTATTCACGCAGACTGAGAGGGAACTGTTCATGGAACCAACTTATTCACGCAGACTGAGAGGGAACTGTTCATGGTACCAACTTATTCACACAGACTGAGTGGGAACTGTCCATGGTACCAACAGAACCAATCAGACTGAGGCCTCCTGCTGTAATACATGATACTGCTTGTTGAGGTAAAATAAAGCCTAAAGGCTGCAGACATATTAGGAGACACTAAAATGATTAATTGATCAAAGATTGCAATATTTTTGAATATTGATTTATTGCACAGCGTTTGTTTTTTTAAAGCAAAAACAACGATTTTATGTTTTCTATGACTGTTCTTCCAGATTTTCTTTGCAAGTCACACAGACTGAGACACTATTCTGGGACTAAACAACTGACCACTTAAGAAAATGACCATCAGATTAACTGATAATGGAAATAATTACTTTGCACTCTCCATGAGTAAGTTTAATTAAGCAACAACATAAAGTACTGTAGTTACAGATAACGACTCGTGCTGTAGAGTGTGAGAAGAAATAACGGAACCAGATAAAAAAAATAAACTTCTAAAGATTTTTCAAACCTTTTGACAACACATAACAGACATCTTTACACAGAACTCATTTTAAACTGTCTCCAGTCATCTGTCTGACTCATAACTAGGTTAGACACATCTTCAAAAAACTATCAAATAATAAAAGGTTTGGTGAACAAGTGATTTAGATTGAAGTATTTTAGAAAAAAATATTTTGTCGTAATTTAGTTTGTGAAGTGTAACTTAAAAAAGTGAAGAAAATGGACAAGCAGAAGACAAGAGAAGATTCAAGCTTGAAAACAAACTCCAGTAAGATTCATTCATTTGGCCATTGTTGTATTCAAATTTTGATACTTTGAAATAAAGTTGGTCTCTTTTAGTTTATTTTAAATTTATTTTGACAAGGACAAAAATCAACGAACAATGCCACCTTTGCTTTGAATATAAAATGTCCAGCCAAAGGCTAAAATGCAAACATATAGTCCTTGGTTGTGCTCTTTGGACTAAAAGCAATACTTTATATACACACACACACACAAATGACGACAAATAGTTTTGGCAGTATTGGCTTATACCCATCCATGCTTAAAGGTTTAATTTAAGCTGTCACTTTCACAGCTCTGCTTCCCTTCTTCTCGGAAAACTTTCCTAAAAAAAAGTGTTTTGAGAAGATTCATTCAGTAAAGTATTTCTGAGATCAGGCACTGATGTTCAACAGAAAGGTCTGGCTCAAATTCTCCTTTCAGCACCATTGGTGTTAAGATCAGGTTTCTGGGACAGTTAAGTTTATCCACACAAAACTCAAACTGTATAGATCTTAATTTTCACACTATGGTGCAGTCATGTGGAAATCAAAAAGGGCCTTCCTGAATATTTTGCCACAGTTGGAAGCATAAAAGTGTTCAAAACAACCTTTGTTTGCAGAAACATTAAAATGGTCCAGCAGAGATCAACAGCTTAACCTCAACCCTGCTTGAAGCATCTGAATTCAGCCAATGGCAGGTTTGTCCATACAGTTTTGGTTATATCATCACAAGAAAAAAAATACAGTATCTACTTGTTTAAAAAAAACAAAAACCTGATGATTAAATTTTTCTGGTAATCATCTACTAGGACAAAGGTTTTGGAAGGACCTGGTGGTTCAAAAATACTAGTTTTGTTTAAAAGTAGTAGTAAAAGTTTTAAACTGGGTTTGTTTTGGTATATTTTACTGTAATTTGAAAGAATTGCCTGGAACACTTCTGTTTTCATTCTGCTGCTTTTGTCAGCATCATATAATCAATAAACACAAGGGAACCAGTTTCAATGGCAGCCACTCCATGACACTACCAGCACCATGGCCCACTAATGAGGTGGTATGTTTTGAATCATGAGTAGTTCCTTCTCAATACTCTGCTTTTCCCAGCACTCTGGTTAAGTTGATCTGTATCTAATCTGTCCTTATAGGATGTTATTTCAAAACTGTAAAGACTTTTTTTAGATGTTTGTTGAACTCTAATCTGGCCTTTTTATTTGTAAGGCACACCAATGGTCTATCTTGTGGTGAACCCTCGGAATTAACACTGGTGAAGGTTTCTCTTGATTGTTGACTTGTGTGCGATGCTGACAAAAGCAGTAGGGTGAATTTGGAAGTTTTTGGGGCAACATTATCTGCTCATATTTAGCCAAATGCTTCAGAACTCATCGAACAATGCTTCACAGTGTAGATAGACAATGATCTTAAGCATACTGCCAAAGCACACAAAGAGTTTAGGCAAAGAAGCAGAATATAATGCAATAGTCAAGTCAGTCACCTGACCTGAATCTGATTGATAATTTCACTAGCTGATGACAAACCTAACAGAAAAATGTCCCTAGAACAACAGGAACTGAAGACAGTTGCAGTATAGACACCTGGCAGAGCATCACAGGATGAAACCCAGCATCTGCTGATGTCTACGTGTTCCAGACTTCAGGATGAAATTGACTGCTAATTATTTGCAACCAAGTATTAAAATGTGGAAGTTTGAATTTGATTGATAATTTGTCCCAGTACTTTTGGTTCCTGAAAAAATGTGAGGCACCTTTGGTGCCTCTGTTGTGCCTCTGTACCCTGTTGTGATTTGTACACCTTTCACCTGATTTGGATGTAAATACGTTCAAAGTAAAACTGAAAGTCTGCAGTTAAACATATCTCGTTTGTTTCACTACAAATATACATCATTGTGGTGTTTACAGCCAAAAAGATGGGAATTACATTGATGTTCTTTTATTTATAAATGTAATAAATATTTTCAATAAATACGTTAGTGGCCATCATGGATTTTAATGTGGCAACCCAATTTTTGACAGGAACCTCTTACATTTTGATGCAGTCAGACACAAAATTAGAAGTTGGTACCTCACTTACTTTTCAAGTTATCAAGCTCACAAGCTTACATACGAACCAACAGAGGGGAGGGTATTTACAAGTCCCCTCTTCACTGCACAACGGGGGACCAAACAGAAGCAAGTGAAGGATGTCTGCATTATATAAATCATTACATAAAGACATATAAAACAATTACACAGGCACATTTTCAGAATAGACTGAAAAAGACATGACATCCTTCCCATGTTTTGAAATCTTAATCCTCTTCATCTCTGTGACTTTAAAATAGCCTTTCGTGCCCACGCAAGAAACTCACTATTATTACATAATGTCTTGCAGCCGTATTCATTCAGCGTGTCTATATTAAGCCACAGTGATCTAAATTTGGAGTATTTACACATGGTGAGGACATATTTCACTGAGAATATGAGCATCAAAAGTTTAGTAAGAACAAAAAAGGGAGGCAAAGTTATGAGGCACTTGTTAAAGCAAAACTACTTTTAATTATCTACAAACTGTTTATCAGAGTAAGTTTTAATAAGGGTTGCAAAGGACACTACAGAATTCAGTGTATTGGGAAAAAACAAAACAAATTAAGTCTAAAAATCCAGTCTAAAATTTAAGCATGCCGGTCTTAAATATTATTTAAAATATCAATATGAATCAATAGTTCAATATATACATTTAGGGGAAAACAAGAATCAAAGTTGCACTACTGAATTAAAAAAATGCACCATTTTATTTGCTAATGCAGTGACAAAATTAGCTGCCTCAGCTTCAGAGGACCTAAAGGACTCCCAGTGAGTATACGATCGCTCTGAAAACACTCAATGGGAAGGGGAGCGCTCACACACACACACACCTCAATGCAGTGTTTCAGTGGTGTGCCAACTCACATGCCTATTACATAACAGGGCTCCTACTCCCAGGCCTTACACTCCTGACAAATCTATGCACGCTTTGCTGCACACGAGCTATTTATACACCGCACCCAAGACAGGAGCTGGTCGAAAATACCTCTCCAGTCAATTATTCATTGAGAAACATTCCAAAACGGAGCGTGGGGGTGGGGCGTGTTCGGCTGCACAGGAATAGACCGAGGAGATAACAATAAATAAGATCCATTAGCAATGCAGCAGCAGGTTTGTCCACAGTGGTTCCAAAGGAGGTGGCTGTTGGTGGTGGGGGGGTGGGGGGTCTGCAGATCTCTCTCGTGTTGTGCTTTTATTTATAGAAGTCTATGCATACACTTCAGCTCCTCTGCAAAAATCTTCTTCCAGCATGAGTTTTTAAAAATAGCATGCTGCTCTGTGCTTGGGCCATTTTTAGATTTTGCATTTTCAAGGGAAAAAAAAAAAAAGTGGTTTCTCACATGAATACTATGTGGATGTACCTTTTATGTGAATGAACACACTGTTCCAGCTTTAGTTTGTGCGACTTCATGCTGCATCGGCAACACTGCACTCCAATCAGCAGCTTTATGGAGTTCTAACTCAAGTTTGTGTTGCGGATCCGTTGATTTCAGTGCAAAAATCCACAAACACACTCTCTTTTGGCTTAAAAACCGGCGAGACCCACAAAAAAAAACAAAACTTTTTTTTTTGTAAATAAGGGTCAAATCATTTTCTTATGGGACTGAATAAAATACAAATCAAAACAAAAAAATGACCAAATAATGCTAGTGACAAATATAAATACAAAAAGTGTTGCAGGCAGCCCACATGAAGATTAAACAATGTACATTGTTCTATTCATATCAATGAGATAGGATTAGTAGTGTTTTACTATTTCTATATTTCTATTTTTTAGAATCTGTAATGGTAACCTTTTGGATTGAAATTCCTTTTTAACATTGCAATCCCATGAAAGTCAGACAAACGTGAAATAATTTAATCGGGTAAAACCCAAAAAGAATCAAAAAAGTCTAAAAATATTATCAATATTATAAATTTTAGTAACAGTTATTAGGCTGTACTGTATTTTAAGAGACTATGATTGATCATTCCACAAATACTTAAAAAATATATATTTTAAGAAGTTTAATTTTGACTACAAAAAGTCAAACAGTGCCACCATCAGGACACTTTCAGAAAACTACTTCTGTTTGTGTTGAGAACTTTATGGCCAACAAATAAAAGGTTGTCTCTCTTCAGGAAGTACAAACACTGTTTTAATTTCCTAAAGCAACAAATAACTGATGCAAAAACAAAATGAAATCCACATGTCATCTTTAATACTGTACATTTAAGTTTCATTATTTTTTTATGACTTTCAATGATAAATCCTTTTCTGCTCAATGATTTCCATGTTGAGAAGCAAATGCTATAGCATATTTTAATTTTTTTGTATTTATATTAGCTTGTAGCAAAATCAGTTTGAAGGTCCCATATAAATAGGAATGATAAAGAGGAAAAAAGTGCATAAACTGAGATTTTCTGTTCATTTTTAAGAAGCATAAACAAAAAAATACAATCCTTTCACTTCTGAGGGGAGACACATATTGCTTTACTATCTCAGCACAAAGCTTACACAAATACTGTGTAAGATCCTTTTTTGGTTAAAATCTTTAATAAGTTACATTTTTGAAGAAATGGCACCACCAGGTGGTTGAGTGTCATTAGTGTTGAAACAATGAGCCAACATATTTGTATTTGTGATGTCCCATTCTTACATCTAATCGTTTTCAAGAATTATAATTTCTTCTAAGCAGCCCAGATTAAAATTAAATTACGTTAAAATTATCTGGAGCTTAAATGCTTTACTTTTTATTCAACTTACAGTTCTGAAAGCCAAGCAAAAGTAGAGACAAAAAATATATTTGTTTTTAACTGTCAAAATATCTTAACTGCTGGAAAACAAAGTCTTGCAGCTTGGGGCAAAATTATTTATCTTTGCAATCTGATATTCCAAACCCAATTTTAGGAGGTAGGTTCAACACCTGAAGGGAAAAGAATTCCATTTCAACAAAGTGTCCTGATGCATCTCAGGTAGGTAGAAAAAAAATAATAAATTAAGTAGGTTCTCTGGACGGGTTCTTCTTTAATGAAACGTTTCATCTCTCTTTCAAAAGACTTCTTCAGTCTGAGGAGTTTCAGGCTTCAGACTGAAGAAGTCTCCTGGAGGAGAGAAGAAACGTTTCATTAAGGAAGAACCCTTCCAGAGGACTTACTTCATTTTTTGTTGTATTTTTTAATTCAACAACATATTAATGTTGATACCCTCCTTATTTGTTAAATTTACCCTTTCATTACTTTTCCTTAGTGCAAACCACCTGTGGTTTTAATAAGATTTTGTCTGTGTGTGTGTGTAAGAGTCTAAGGGTTTAACTGATGTTTTTCTGATCACATGGGGTCAGTCTGAGAGCTTTAGGGCTGACGGCGTTCCCTCTTGGTGAGCAGGTAACACTGAATGGTTCTCAGTCGATCTTTGGCGGGGGCGAACTCCGGCTGCAGCTTCAAAGTAGACTCGTACCAGTGCATGGCTTTTTCAAACTCCTCCTGTTGGCAAAATAAACACACAGACCTTGATGGATGATGAAGAATTAAACAGATTAAAGAAGAGGACCTGGACAACAAGGTATGCGACACAGTTTGATTTTGCTGCTTACCATTGCGATGTAGACGTTGGCAAGAGTAAAGTGGTTTACAACAAAATGAGGGGCGATTTCTACTGCCATACGCGCCACCGTTAGAGCATCCTCCCATAACCTAGCATTCTGAAAGATGTTGGCCAGGCTGATGAGTGGAACATCCTATACCAGGAATAAGAAAGAAAAACATTACAAACAGAAACAGAAAGATGAACACAGTCTGTATCTAACTGGCCTTCATGTGATGAGGAGCATGGTTAAGGGCTTGTCGCAGGCAGTCGATGGCTCTCTTGCCTTGGCCTTTTACTCTCCAGTACAGTGCAGCCATACTCGATAATACCCAAGATGTTTGATTCTATAGTTTTATTATGGAAGAGAAAGATAAAAAAACATATTTATTCACGAGCAAAATTTATGTAGTATTTAATGAGTTATGTAGAAATATTAAAACACAATCAGAAAAACAAACTGCAGTTGTTAGGTTTGTTAATACCAAATAAGCAGGATTGAAACTTAAGTCTTAAAACTCAAAACCCTGCTAACACGTCTGGCTTTTATATATTTGTCCAAGCAGAAAACTACACTTTAAGGACAAATAATGAAATGATTTTAATAGTTAGTTAAAATAAATGAAATAGTAAAATGACAGATCTCGTTAAAAAAAAAAATCTACAAAACATTGTAAAACATTACTCGTGAACTTCCTTACCTTTTCCAGTACTTTAGCAATGCGTGTGCCCACCTGCTCAAAGGACTGGGGGGAGAACTTATCTTTGCCAAGGTTCTGCAGGACCTTCAGAGTTAACAAGGAAAAAGTAAGAGAAAACAGAACAACTAGGCCTGCTAATTATTTAATAACAGTATGTGAAATGCATGTTTTCCCATAAAATACACTTTTTTTATTTTCCAGGCTAAAAATGCCCAACGATTCAGATTTGTTCAGATGCATTACATTTGAAACTATATATCTTTCACAAATCAACCTAAAACCACTCATACTGTTAAACAGCATATAAGGCAATGAACTACTTTTGAATATAAATACTAGTAAATATAATGGCTTTAAGTTTTGTGTAATTCATACTGCTTTTTGGAAAAACAACTTTTATTGTTTAAATTAAACATCTTAAAAAAACATTTATTTAGTTTGTGTTCAGTTTGCATGTTGACTGAAGTACAGTCTGTGGTCTCTGCCTCAGCCTACCTCACGCAGCTGGCCCTCCCCGGTGTAGTGAATGGCGGCCCGATTGGCTACACCTGCCAGGTGGTCCAGGGTGTGCATGCTAGCAGCCAAGTTGGCATTGCATAAAGGTTCAGCCGCTGGCTCCTGGAGTGGAGTGGCAAAGTCTATGTGCTCGGTGATGCTACATAGAAGTGGTGAACAGAATTAAAAAGTCAAAGACAGAAGAATGTTGCTGATATGCTGTAATGCTGAAACAGTAGAGGCAGCAAAGCTTTTTCTTTTACATATTTAATCTTCATAGCTCATTGACATGATTTTTGTTGTAAATTAGCATTTTATGCAAGTACATACATGCAATAACTTAATTTTTATTGAATTTTGAACAAAAACACTTCAAAGGTCTTACTCAATATTCTTTGCAGAAACAGCCAGCCAGGTGCTAGCTACAGTGGTGAGGTCAACCCGTCGTGTCCGTTGGCACTCCTCTGGTCCTGGCCAACCAAGGCTTGCATAGTCTCTCCAGCGCCCTGCTCAAAAACAAAACATTCCTCTCATAAACTTTTTTTCCTGTCCATACTGTTGCAGTTAAAATAAAATGTAGTTTAGTTTGTTACCTGAGGGACCAGGGGACGGGATAGTCGGACCACTGATCTCCAGGACAGAGTTCCCAACAGATACCGACTCCTCAGTCTGGCTTTCATCAGAGATAGCAACATTTTCTGACCCATCTCCCTTAGGTTTCCGGACCCTCTTTACCTGAAAAGTGATCTGAAACCCACCAACAAAAAATGACAATATCAGCATAGATGTTTACCAATTATTAACACCATCTTGCCTTGTTATTTTTTATTATTTCATAAAAAATTTTTCATTTTCCACACTTACCCACTCCGCTCCATCATCATCTTCACAATTTCCAAAGCATGGCCCACTTCCTGCCCGAGCGCCCATTACACGGTCATTCTTTAGCACTCGGATCCCTCGCAGGTCTCCGTGTTTCCCTCCTACATCCAGAGCTCCTTCAAACGCTCCCATCAAGTCCTCCTTCAGCTGCCATTCCTCCTCTTTTTTCACTCCTCCGTCTCCAAATGACTGGGTCATTTTAGCTGTTCCTGAGCTGGAGGGCTCCTGTGCAGCTGCTTCACCTGAACCATTGCTATCCAAGATGACCTCTGAAAGGACAACAAGACAGGTGTGAGCACAAGAGAAAAGACAGAAGTTTTGTTGACCTACAAAACAAACTATTATGGGGACACACAACATCTGGTCATTTATTTTATTTTATTTGTTTAGTGTTTTGGTGAAGGCAACAAATAAAGCAAAATTAAATGTCAGGTTATTAATACTACTTTCTAATATACAAGTAAACTAAAAAAAAAAACAAACAAAAAAAACAATGCACTATTTTTTGAAACAACCTTTGTTGCGATGCTTTTGAAATACTTTCCTAACTACTTAAACTTGAAAAAGTCACATACTTACTCTCAAAGAGCAGTGTATCTTCTATGGCAGAAACTGCAGCTGTATCCTGCTTCTCTTCGCTGTCCTCCCATTCCTCCAGCTGTATGCTTAGATCTTCCTCAGACATACAGATACCACCCTCTGCATCAACACAAATATTATTTTAGATACTTTTTTAATCATTGTCATGGTAACGGGCTGGTCACAGGTCAAATAAAAAAAGTCACACAAAGTGAAAATCCAAAGGGATTCTAAATCTTTACTTGAATTAAAAGCTGCAGCATGCCTCATCCGAATAGCCAAAATCAGGCCAAACTGTTGCAGTTTCATGACGTAAATTGCGTCATTCTGTTTGGATTGTCGACATTTCTGCACCTTCTTGTCGCAACCCGCGGATCCAACTTTTTACCCCGCTCCACATATGAACACGTACGAACTTTATTGTGTGATTGGTCAGAAGTTCGTGGGAGTGTTTGTGCTGGAAGCGCTCAGACGCTGCATTTTGCTTCAACAACTCGCTCCAAAAAGTGAAAAAAACCCGTCTCCAGAAGCTGACTGTTGTAGCAGGAAGCAGCGGTTTATAAAAATAGTCAAACTACTAAAAACTCATGAATGGAGATAAACTGTTTTGCACAGTGGAATCTGACTGATAAAAGCTTTGGAGCTCGATCCGTGACCAGTTTGTGGATAAATAACGTTGGGTGACGAGTCTTGGACCTTTTGTTCCGCATCTAGACTCAGAAAAGAAATCCCATGCAGTGACGTATGCTGCAACGGGAGGGGTTTCCCAGGAGCTCGGCAAGGTGTGTCTCAGGAGCTATGAAAGGTCGACCGGTCGGCAGCGGAGCGAGCATGCTGCAGCCTTAAGAATGTTGCAGCTGAATGGTCTGAGAAGCTGTCTGTCAGGACTACTACAGCCAGCGAAGCGTGTCTGAACAAGCTCACAATTTTTTTTGCAGGAGAAATGGGGGTGTCTCTGCAGCTGCCACAGGAGTATGAATAGTCTGTATGTCTCACTTACTTTAGTTCTTGAGTAAAACTATTAACACTGAAAGACGCAAGTTTGTATGACCAAGACTACAGTCTACAGTTACATTTGATGTCTTCGTTTACCCCACCCGCCTATAATTATAATTTTCTTGGTGAGATTATTTTGAGATATTCACAGTTAATGTGAAAATGTGCAATTTTCAAATTTACACAGGATTTTAGCAAAATAAAGTGAGGTCATGATACATGTTCTGTGTTCCCTCCTGGCTGCAGGATTACAGATTTATTACAGAGAGAATGTTGAAAACACAGCTACATTGTGTTGAGTTGAAAAATTAGGTTCTCCCAGAAAAAATCCACAAACTAAAAAACTCTGTAAGGACTCTGTTCGAATATATATATTATATATATATATATATATATACACACTCAACAAAAATATAAACGCAACACTTTTGTTTTTGCTCCCATTTTTCATGAGATGGACTCAAAGATCTAAA
>JARVJO010000164.1:27428930-27439681 GCA_031762555.1 Cynodonichthys magdalenae | reverse complement strand
CAGACATGTTTTCAGGAATGTTAGCTTGTCAAATTAAGATAAAGCTAGCTGTCACGTTCTCTCGTCCTGGCCACACCCCCCCCCCCCGAACACACAGCCGACAATGTTGGCATTTTTCAAATTTGCTTTGGGGCGGAGTTATCCTTTCACAGGGGGGGTAAGTTCCACTTTAACTACTGATCATAAAGAACAGCACTTTTTTCTTTTTGGTAAATTTCTTTGGTGGTATGACAGTAGTTTTGTATACCGCAGTATAACCTTTCTCAATAAATACTAATTCCACAGACCATGACTTGTAATACTAGAACTATGTTATCCCAAAATAAAAATAAAAATAACAGCCAGTTCAGGACAATGTACTGACCTGAGGCCCTGGGTTTCAGGTGAAAGGTAATAGGTTGGTAGCAAGTGTGCAGAAGGTACAGTAGAGTACTCATGTACACAGTCTGTCCTCTGAGGCCACAAGATCTTCTGTATGTCCTAAAGGTAAAAACACACTTTTAGCAACTCATTCTTAACATATTTTTGTGTGAATAAAAACATTTGACATATTTTTTACAGATTTTATAACGTAGGTAAAATAAATAATGCATTTATGGGAACCTAGACATTATTTACCTTCACTGTAGTTGAAGAAATTGTGTTCAATAGCACAGAAGACCTTTCCCCCCAACCATACTATTGTTTTTCTAATTAGGTGGAAATCCCCCTCAAATAAAATTGAAAATAAACAACCTTTGAACTCATAGTTCTCTTATCTTACCTGTGTGTAATCTTGATGGTTCCCCCAGAGGGCAGCAACAGGGTCCTGGTTTCCTGACACAGATGGATGGAGTTTGGGGGTGGCTGCTGTCTGGTTCGAGTTGCGTTCTGACACAAGTGCCACACTGGAAGCCACCGACACCTCCTCCCCAAACTTTGTACAAAAGGAGAAACAAAATTTAAGATTCCTAAAATGAGCTATAAAATGATTCCGTGCTCCGTTTACTTTTTCTTTCGTCAAAATAAATTATATATTTTAAGGTGAGTTTTGTGTCACTGTTACAGTGAAAAGCACATAATGGGAACAGTAAGTTCGTACCAGATGGGAACAAGTAATTTACTGCAGAATGTTGTGGTTGTTAACTGGTTAAGTGTTGCCTTGAATATTAACAGAATCACCAACAGTGTCACCAGCAAAGCTTACTTTATTGCTGCTCCTCTACTGATTCAAACATGTAAATACAATCTGTTCACCATCTGTGGTTTTCCCAAAAGATGCAGTGATTGCATCCAAAAACTCTAAAATTTGGACTCAGTGGACACTAAAGTAAGTTTTCACTGGTTTGAAATTCACTCTTTGTGTGTCTTAATCAAGATTATTTTAACTGTTCTTGTTCATTTTTGGAAATGGAACAAGGTCTTGATTTCCTGTTTTATAGAGTTACGAAGAAAAGTTACATGCTTTGAAATGTTATGAGAGCTGGGACTCTAAGCATGTGACATTATTAAAAGTATGCTCTTCTGCAAATGTAAGGCCTAGTTTATAGTTCATGAGAAGTCAGAGATTATGTCTCTCTGAAGTGGTTGTGTGGCAATAGTTGCACACATGTTCTTCTCGCACCCCACTGCTGACACCCCATCTTGTGCACAACCCCCTGATAGAACTATTCCTTACAAGAAATGTGCCAAGTTTTGTGTGATTAGTCAGAACTTTGTGGGAATGTTTGTTTGGGAAAATTAGTAGCAGTAAACTGCTCATTTATGCTTGCTGAAGAGCAGCTGGTTGAGGCTCTTAGAAAATACAGACATCTTTACAACTGTTCCAGCTAAAGAGATAAAGATAAATGCAACTTACAAAGATAGTCAAAGATTATGTGGGAGGAGACTGGACAATTTTTGTGCATGGAGGATTTTACGTGGAGACACAAGCGTGTCAAAAGTCTTTTTCCCACCTCCTCTGTCGGTGTGTTTAATGTCAGATGAAATAAAGAAAGTGGCTTTACTTTATTTACGGAGGTCAAAAGAATGTAGCGCCTTCCAGATTATTAATTTATAATTAATTCACAAGATAATTCAGAGACGTTCTGAGTTTAGTGAGTTTCACCACCCAGGAGCTGCGAGCTGACGAGACTCGCTTTCAGAACTATTAATGTCCTGAGCTCGGTTTGATGAGCCGCTGACCCGCACCGGTGCCGATACCTCCTGCCAGGACATTGACTACAGGCACTCGATTTCAGCTAAAGAGCTCCTGTCCATCCGTCTCAGGTGAGTGGACATCATTCAGGAAACTTTCACGTCGGAAAATCTGTCACTACATCACACAGCGAGTCTGATTGGTTGACACGATGCGTCAAGCTGCAAAAGTTCAGATTTTCCAACTCCAGCATAACACACGTCAAGAGTGTCAAACGCTCAAACGTGCCGCAGCACTCCCCGACGCGCGTCCACCATAGACTTTCTATGTAAACTTGATGCTCCTGACGCTCAAAACACATGTGGGTGTGAACGCACCAGGGTTCGACAAGATTTTTTTTTTTTACCTGCCCTGTCAGGCAGGTGACGCCGAATGTGACCTGCCCAACATGAAAGGTTACCTGCCCGAAATAAAAATGTTCAAAATTTGAAAAAATATAAGAAAAATGTGTACTGTACTTTATACTACAAAAATATTAACATGGTTATACAGAAGTACATAACATGACATCTGCTTTAGCAGATGCAGACATTGTAGACTGAGTCATTCAATAAGTCCGTCAATTGTTTTATTAAAAACATCTTAAAATTTTTTTAGACCTTTCCAGTGTTTCCTCTAGACTATGGCCTTGGGAGGGCTGCTTATGAAAACAGAATGATCAACAGCAGAAAAGTCACTAGTGTTTATTAAAATAGAGTTCAGCTATTTTAAAAAATACAATATACAGAACATAAAAAAGTCTGCAATTTGCATTAATTTAATCTTATATAGCCTATGTCATATCTAAAGACACATTTAAGATATCTTGAACTGGAGTCTCCATACAAATTAATGATGAATCTGATGTTATTTATAGGCGAGTCAGAATATAATTAAATATATCTTGTATAATCTTATATTAAGATATGTCTATATATTTGTTTGTTTCATTCATAAAAACAAAACAATCTATGTACAGCATTAAAAAAAACAAAGTAAGTCCTACACTGAATTAAAAGAGTGCGGAGTGAAGTAAAAACTCTTATCATATGTGCCCCTAATTTTTAAAAATCAACTTCAACAAACAAAAAAACTCAAGATGGAAAAATCTCCAAATTTAAAAAATAAATAAAAAAACATATAATTTTATTATTTTATCCTAAATAACTAATCTATCTAATCTAGTCATAAAACAATTTCAGATAACTAGAATGTTAGTGTGGTGAAGCCAAATAAATGTAATATCGGCCTGCCATAAAGTGAGCTTCCGCGTGTTGAACTAATCAGAATAGAAGCTGACTGTTACATTAGCCAGGTGGATTTATGACTGAACGAACGTCCACATATTTTTTCATCTCTGCGAGTAACATTAAATTAAAAAAAAAAGTTTTTCCTCCGACAACTTGGGTGTAAAAACTACGTTTGTTAATGCTTCGCCCTGCGCGACGTGCAGCAGGAGGGAGAGATAAGATCCCGCGACACACTACTGCTATCGGTTCTGCACGACGTAACTTTTCTACAGTGGGAGGGGGAAATTTGGAGGATTTACTCTCTCTATGTGTGTTTTAAAACGTTATATTTCTTCATTTATTTTCAGAATATTTTGAATAAATGCCCTAATAATAAACTAAAGAAATTGTTTACCTGCCCAGTCGGGCAGGCATCGGGACACACCCACCTGCCCGACTATGGGTTTTACTTGCCCCGGGCATTGGGTTTTGTCGAACCCTGGAACGCACCATTACTGTGCTTCCACCAAGCAAACTTCAACTTCTGTCATTCTTTCTTAAAATGGAGCTTCATTACGTTATGTAAAGTTCTACAGAACTGACTAATCCTCACACTTTGGAGTAATGATGGACAATATACGTCAGTAACATTTGTGCAGTCATTGCCAAAACTTTAAACATTTCAACTTTGTGACAAGACATTCTGCAGTATTTGTAGTAACGTAATTATTTAAGCATTACTAAACTGGTGGTCTTAAAAAAAACATCAGTAAATACTTCAAATTATAATAAATATTAGCTGATTGTTCTCAGAATTAACAAAACACTAGCAGGGGTGTACTACCTTAAAGCTAGAACTAGCAAAATGCTAGATGAAAGCATGCAAATACCAGCTAGTAGCCAGAATTTGTGAAACACCAACAGAAAGCCAGGGAACACTAGCTAGAAGTCAGAAGTAACAAAATGTCAGCAAAAAAACAGGAAAAGGCAAGCCAGTTGCCAGGAGTAGAGAAACCACAAAAGGCAGGACAAAATTAGCCATAGTTTAAGTAGCGTTTGAAGAATTAGCATTAACAGGGCAGAGCTAGCACTAGCAGAGCAGAATGTAAAAGGCAGGATATAATTAGGCTTGGTAGGGTAAAATTAAACTTAGCAGGGCACAACTGTCACTAGCAGGACAGAATTAGCATTAGCAGGTAAGTAAATTGGATAAAACACATGGTAAAATGAGCACGAGTAATGTTTGGATTAAAAAATAATTTTGGAAGAATAAGGTAGCGATAAAAAAGAAAATGGAAAACAGTGTGAATGCTGACTCAGCATTCAGAAAACAAAAATAATAATTAAAAAAAAACCAACATTGGAATGACAATGTCCACACATTTGATTTGTACAACGTGTCCTACATTTCACTAACTTACTTGAACATATTGGACATGTTCGAAAAGTTCACCCCGGTGATAACGCACAGGGAGGTCAAAGGGGCAGTAGAGGCTGCGCTGCTGTTGACCAAGACGGCACATCTGATGATTCCCTAAAACAGATCACAAATCCAACCCTTAGGTGCTGCTCCACACTGCAGGGTCATTTATTGCTTATAAGCATACATATGCATAATTACTGGGCAATCGGAAACTCTATTATATTATGCCTATAGTGAACTCTAATCCATACAAACATGAACGACTATTGAATTTAATCATTTACTAGTGAGGACCTGGCTTTTAGATAAATTACTCAGGTGTAACCATTTAACAATCAGAAGCATTGTTAATGGTTAATAGAATCACAAAAATTTAAGTGAAACAAAAGGACACAAACTAACAGAAAGTTTAGAGAAAAAATAAAGCTTTAAGGAATGTGATTTTTTCCACATCTAGATCGAGTTAAACTTATCTGTATTTAGCTTAAGTACCAGGTATTAAAGGGGTTAAGAAAAACGATTAAGGCAAAAAAAAATTACTTTTACTAGCAATAAATAGTATTATCAGTTTTTATGAATGATTGTGGTGTGACATCTATGTTATAATGGACTCTGTTCAGAAGCTTAACGCTTATAACAACAGCATAGCCCCATCTATAACTGAACATAATCACGCCATCTTATACAACAATCGGTTCAGAATCAGATGGGTTATTAGATAAATAAAACTACTATTCGAAAAAATTAAGTTAAAATTGTGTGGGGTCTACAAATGTGACAACACAGCTTCCAATACTTTTACTTGTTCTCAATAAGTGGGTGAAGTTAGTCCTTTTAGGAACAAAACAGAGTAGCAGTACTATTGTGATTTCTTTCTAGTAACCACGAGTTGCATTTCACACTGCATATAACAAGCTAATTTATAATCTGCATAAATATATCATAATATTAATTCTTGATCAGTCTTAATTTAATTATTGTACATGGCATCTCACCAAGCTGAGCTTCTTTGGCCATCTGGGTTTCATGGATAATGTTGCGCAGGATCTGCTCTTCCTGCAGCAGCTTGTGTTTGTCCAGTGCCTCCTGTTGGCGCAGGTAGTGGTCATGTTGCTTCTGATACTCCTTCAGCTCATTCAGTGTCCGCTGCAGGGATCTGCAACCATGGGACAATAAAGATAGAACATACAGGTTAGTTGGCAGAAAAGCAAAGCAGAAATTGGCAAAACACAGCCATTGTGCCAACTCTATGAAGTTTTATTTTATTTACATGAAGTATTTGGCCTGCCATATCAATACATTTATGTGTGTTTATCAGAAAAAAAAACAGACTTTTCCTTAAAGTCACAACCGAATGCTGAAATTTGGCTGTAAACCCATTTTTCATCTACAAACCAATTACTAGTAGTAAAAATGCGTTTCTAAACCTAAACATGCCCCAAGCAAATTTACCCTTTTCAAGGAAAACTTTTCATCAAAACCAAAGAAAAGCACAAAAAGAAAATTTCAGATACACTAAAAAAGGATCTGAAAAAGAAGCTCAGTGCATGTGCAAAGGATCTCGCCTACCTGTGCTGGGCTTCCAGGCGCTGCTCCAGTTTTTGCTGACAGAGCACAGCATGTTTCCTCCTCAGGGCCTGCTCAAAGCCTGGCTGGGCCTGCAGTGCCTGCTCATAGCACAGCACTGAGTGGTTGTATTCCCCAAGCATCTGGTAAGACAGCAGCAAAAAAAAAAAAGACATAGAATTTAGTTATAGTAGGTCAGGGTTTGAGTTGTTTCAAGTAGAAATCAAAGTAACATACTAAAAATATACAGAGTTGTACACACTGAATAAAGCTTCTGACACTCTTTAGGTGTTACATTATCTGTGTATTATAAAAAACTGTTATTCTTATTCAGTACCAAGACATTATTATCCAAGAATACAAAATTATAGAAATATCTAAGTCTTCAAGTCTAAATAATTTTTATCAGAGCAATATAAGTTTTCAGGAATTTGATTATCTGATTTAAAGATTGGGTTGAAATTTTTTTACTTACGGCATAAATGTTACCCAAAGTGTAGTGACTGGTGAAGAAATCTGAGGTTAAGTCAAGAGCTGCATGGGCGAGAATTGCAGCGTCTGCTGAGAAGTGGGCGCGGTGCAGAATGTTGGCCATGTTGATCAGGGCCACATCCTTGTGTTGCCTGCAAAAACAACCAACATGCACAGACACACCTGTGAGCAGTCTTGCGCAATAAATGGTGCATTTGTGTAGAAGACTTCTGCCTGGCATGACATTACCTTGGAGAGAAATGCAAAGCACGCACTACACAGTCCACTGCCCTCTGAGGCTCATTTTTCATACGCCAGTAAAACGATGCCATGTTGTACAGCACCCAGGAAGATGAATTCTGGAACACACACACACAAAAAAAAAATCAAAGTAACGCAAAGTTCTTTTTTTTTTTTAAAAACATCTTAATAAGACCAACAGCATTTATGCATATCAAACAAGCATGGGTTAAAGTGAAATAAAATATTTTGATTGAAATTTTTTTCCTAACCGCTGCCGCCCCACCACACAAGTACTTTATACTCCTAATGCTATCCTATGTAATTGGACTAAGAGCATGTACACTTTATCCTCCTAACATTATATACTGTGTACAAGTCTTTAATAAAAATACACAATATTTTTATTTATTTATTTTTACCAATAAAGCATTATACAAAGAATTTAACCTGAAACATTTGGACCAAAAAGATTTGAAGGAAGAGGTTGAATTTGAACAGCTTTTCTGTAGTTTACATTTGTGTTTTAATTTAAGAAAATAAAATATTTGGTAAGTCTTTTGTCAGATAGTCATACAAATATTTAATCATCTCCATAACTTTTCAGTGCAAGCAAACACATTGACATATCTGTCTTTTGCACAGCCCAAAATAACTTAAAACTACATTTATTATTAGTTAGACTGACTGATTTATTTTTTAAATTACTATTTTTGTTTAAAAAGATATTATTTAAATGGATTCAGCTCCTGTTATCATTTAAAGGGGACCTATTATGCAAAATTCACCTTTTTACATGGTTTTATGCTTCAATTTGGGTCTGTACTGCTTACAGAAACATTCCAAGTGCCTAAAAAATTCTCCCAGTTGTTTTTTGACAATATAAATGTTTATTTTTTGTTGTCAGCAAACGAGCTGTTTCAAAAACCTGCAGTTTGTGTCGTCACAAACCAGGTAAGCCAAGGTAAGCAAAGCCCCTCACCTAGTAACCTGAGTGGAAACTCCGCCCACTTCTTCACAGGACGACCACGTTAGTTCTACCGTTTTTACTAGAGTCATGGAGAATAGAGATGTGTGGCTTAATTTTAATTTTATTTTTGATGGCAATGTTCTAGCAATATTGCCCAAAAATTTTGTAGTTTGTGTAAATTATTTCACGATGGAGTACGCCTTCCCCCTTTCACCACTCTAGCCTGGGGAAGTGGTAACAGACGCTCATTTGCCTCTCCGGATACCAGTCTGTCACTCTCCCTAGGGCGGCAGCACAGGGCGAGGTGTGTCGTCGTCAATTGATCCGGCTCCGCACATTGCGGCCACCCCCAAGGCTTGGTAGGGACAGGCTGGAGCATCTGACTGAAATCAGACACCTTGGTGCCGGGGAGGCCAGTTGAGGCAATTTGCGGACCTTGACCATCTCTGGGTTTGTCTTCACCGGCTCCAGGAAGCAGCAGAGGACGCGAGCTGGCCTCCTGTCTACTACTGCTAAACCATTCTGCATCTGCTTACACTACTAGTCATTTATTTTTATGTTTCTGAAGTTCTAATATAAACGATATGTTGGGAGGGCAGAGCTAACGTAAACAAAAGGTTGGGAGGGGGTTGCCAACAGCAGCTTATTTGCATAAAGAGTTCGTTTCTGAAGAGAGCTCAGAACAGGCAGAACTGAAAAGGTGAAATCTCATTATCTGAGATTTATTTTGTGGATTAAATCAAATGAACATATTTTGTATAGTCCATAGATGTATCCTAACTTGTTCTAGGACCCCCATAACAGGTCCTCTTTAATACTATTTATTCTTCATATTTGATCATTTATTGAATTACATTTAGCAATTTATCACAGAGCAGTTCAGTCAAAGTATGGTTCTAAATATAAACAAGCTTAGCACATCCAAATCCTTGTTATTTCTATAAAACTGGGAAGACTTAAATTTGTATAATAGATAAACTACAAAACACTTTTGAATCACTCACCTAGAGAACATGGTGATGTTCTCCTGGTGATGAGGGGGGGGGTTAATGTTTAACAAAGATTAATCTTTTTTTTTATATTGGGCAAACAAATGTTCTTCTGTTAGCTAATATTTTTTAATTAGAAAATCTCAAACAGTGAATCTCATAGACTCACAGCTAGCGTGCGCCGCGGTGCACTCCCATGGCAGCGGTCTCCCAAGGCTCAGTTCGTGGTTTGGGTACTCACACATGTACCGTTGCCAATGATGGATGTGTTTATACTTGGCGCTTAAGTTGTTGTAGTGTTCTCCAAAAAGATATGTGGCAGTACACTTAATAACTTGTGAAATGCTGTAGGATAGGAGAGCAAAGGCTTGACGAACAAACCAACTGTTTGAATGTTGTGCAGCATGTGCAGCCTTTGCACGAGGAGCTTGGTCACAAGCACAAAGTTGGACATATTTGTTGGATGACGACGCTCTGAACGCATAAATATTTATTATAAGCTCAGGTTTTACAGATCAAAGTCTCGGGAAGCTCCAGAGCAAAGTGAAGGAGGAGACAAGTGGTTTACTCACTCAAGACTGACCGCTGCTTCTGCAGCGCACCTGGATTCACTGAAAGACCCGCCCTGTTCTGCTCTGAATGGATAAAAGTGCTCTGCGGTTTGTCTGATTTGTTTAAAACAGCGTCCCATTTAGGGGGAGATGGGGTGGCTTTAACAAGACTGCAACAGAAAACAACCAGGTTTTTTTTTCCTCAGATGATGGAAATCCATCCTGGCCATGTTCACAATGAAGGAAATCCGTTGTGGAGATGGAGAACTTTTAGCCCTGAACAAGCCAATTAAAAACTATATTAAGCACATACAGTATGTATAAAAGGTAAATATGTACATGAGAGTAAAATATATGCAAGGTTAAAGACTCCATTTTGTGTAACTTTAAGAAGACAAGTCACGCAGGTAAACCTTACCCTCAGCAGGCTCTGATAGATGCGATAGCCCACCTCATCAATGCTGTGGCCCAGCTTTTTAGACAACGAACTAAAGATGGGATCATCTTTAGAAAGAAGTGGAGAAGTCAGATTCCCCCTCTCTTGTACACCCTTGAAAAAATAAAATAAAAGGTAGTTAATGTTACAAAAAGATATAAAGATGGTGCTGAAAATCTTGTGATTTTGACAAACAAGTTGTGATTCTCTGTATGTGTACTTATTTCAGCCAATCCTTCAAAATAATCCAAACAAAAAAAGTGACATATCAGAGCTGCCTTTACATCATTTGTGTGTACCTTTATTTGACAGACCTGACAAAAATAAATAAATAAAATAAATAAGTGCTGCCTTTACATTGTTTTAAACAACAGAGCCATCCCTAGTGATATACAATGGAAATAAAACTCTAAGCAGGCTATGCTGTCAGATGAACAGGTTACTGACGTGAGACAAATGTAGACTATCACACACATAAAAACATGATTAGTTTAAACTATTTGGATTATTATAATGTCTCTCTCTCTCTCGCTCGCTCTCTCTCTCTCTCGCTCACATACATATACATATATATATATATATATATATATATATATATATATATATATATAGGTATATATATTGGGGGTGCAACAATACATGTTTCTGTATTGAACCGTTCAATACACCCTTGTATCGAACAATACAGATTTTTAAAATTTATTTTATCAACTTGTCTTCT
>JARVJO010000164.1:27394882-27416435 GCA_031762555.1 Cynodonichthys magdalenae | reverse complement strand
ATATGGGCACCAGTGACCCCCGTGACCCTTAAAGGAAGAAACGGGTATAGATAATGGATGGATGGATGGATGGATAGTAGTATGCAAGTTTCCCTCAAAAGGCCCAATGTTGAAATTCACTCAGCGGTAACCCATTTTTATATAGAGTGAGCTTGTCGAGTTAGATTCAATTAAATTCATGGCCCTTTGACACAGTTTTAATTTTTGTTATACAACATGGGTGTTGCAAAATGATCCTTGTTTGTATCCATTCTCTACCGCTTATCCGTAGTGGGGTCACAGAGGCAACAGCTCCAGGACCATGTGTTAAATTACTGACAACGTAGCAATAAAGCAGACTCAGATCTGCTTTTCTTTCCTGTAGGGTGTGAAGGTTTTGATTTTGTGCAGATTCTATAGACTGTATTTTAACAGTAAGATTGACTCATTGAACAGTTGATTGCACATTCTAATTGACACGTTAGTCGATGTAATTACATTTTTAAAAATAAAATTATGTTTCGCTTTTTATTGGCTCACACCCAAAATACATTCAGTACAGTACAAGGCTTTCAGTTATGAAAAATATTGATATGCTCATTCAAACATGTTCATTTTCTTTCAGTTTTCTGTTTGGCGACCGTAGCATCAGAATCCAGACTAAAGATTTCCGTTTCTAATTGTGGTTGTAAGACACAAATTTGGGCTTGTGGTATGTTTTTTTTTAATAGAACAGTGAAAAGAAAAATTCTATATTATGTTACAACCAGTGGACACTTTAGAATTGTTATGTCCAATTCATTTACAACATAGCCCAGGTGTTAGTGGGTGGAGTCTGCTCCAGCTGTCAGGATAGGTCTATGGTTCATCACAGGTCTTACATTCAAAAAGACTAAGGTTTAATTTGGCTTTTTACACTAAAACTGTACCACACCTCATTTAACAAAAGGTCATTGTAAAAAATCATAATGTATGGGCTGTTCAATTTCTTTTTTATTTTTAAGAAATCCTTGTGGCTTAATCTACACAAATTTATTATAGCGAAATCAGCTTGGAAGATTTTCTGTTATGCAGTTCTGCTTTGTTTTTTCCAGCACTCTTCTCATCTGTGTGAACGCGTTACTTATGACAGAATGCACAGTACAATGTGTTTCACACACGTGCCTGGCTAATGTGATCAAGTCAAGTATTTCATATTTTTTTTTATAGTTCTGTTCTACACATAAAATAATAAAGCATAATAACTCAATGTTTTTGTTTTACAGTAAACATGCTGCTCGTTAAGTCTTTGGCAAATGTAACCATTGACCCTGATTTGTTTTCCATCTAATGATTTTAGATGATATCTTTAGTGGATCGGTGCTTTATCACTCATTAGGGTTCACATATTTTTGACTGGTGTTCACACTTTATACTAAAAAAATTAATATTTGATCCCATAAGTGACACGTTTGAAAATGCTGTGTTGTTACAACCTACTGAAATAAAAATTGGTTATTTTTATTAGTTTCATTTAAGCCAAATCTGACTTACTTAATTTTAAATATATAGTGATATTTTGTGGTTCTAACACTAGCTCCCCCTTCTTTTGCCTCTATCATTTTGTACTTGTTGTATGATATAGTGCCCCTTTTCTTTTGGGATTAAAGGATAATAGTCATCCAGCTCTTGAGCTGAGGATTGAGGGGGGCACTTTGAAGGCGTGATGACACTCTTTAATCACTCCAAGAAAAGGGGCATCACTGACATTCCTGGATGAAAAATATAAGGACCAAGAGGAGGAACTAGGATTGTGTGTTTGTATCAATGTGTGCCTTTGGGCTACAAGTTACTATCATTTCTTTCTATTCATCAATGTAAGGAAATTTCTTGTTGGCTCCATATCCCTGGTGACCAGCTTTGGCTTCTCTCTCTTCTTGTTTCGCTTCTTTCTCTGGATGACTCTGATGCGTATCCACAGTGCCGCCTGCCTTGCTGCCTGTTAGAGATGCCGAAAGGTCATGCAGTATTAACATACATGCAGCAATGACTTTTTGTTGTCTTAAAACGAGCAGTTAGAAGGTTTTCCAGTTTCTGTCGTTTTACTCACTTGGAGCTCTTGGGACTTCTTTTCCACATTTAAGTGTGCTGTTAGCAAAGCATTCTGCCATCCAGGACAGCACCTCTCCACAATATCTGACCTAAAGAGGAGATCAAAATGCAGTTTACCAAAGTAAATATGCATTTTAAAAGAAAAATGAAAAACGCAACCAGTGATAAATGTTGCTCTTTGTCTACCTGAGCTTCCATCGATGTCAGTCGTTTCTCTTGGTCCTTAAATCCTCCAACAATCTTCAGCAAGCTTTGAACCCTGCAAACATAATGGTGAAATCAGTGAATAATGCCAATGCATTGAAACACCCTTACTATTGTGTAGTGGTTAGGGGACTTGTCCTGTAACTGGAAGGTTTCAGGTTTGATCACCCTTCACCCACCCTGCCTGATGGTGTTCAGAGGGTCTGGTAGCACCGGGTGCATGGCAGCCCCACCTCTGGCACTGTGCACCAGGGCAACTGTGGCTACATTGTAGCTTATCAGTGTGTCAGGGTGAATGTGGGTGAAAATGCTTTGGTGTCTGATGGGGCTTGATAATGCGCTATAAAAGTTCAGACCTTTTACTATTTTGTTCAGTCAACATTTTCCTTGTTTTTACAACTCACTGGTTGTTTTTTTAAAGGAGGCTGGTGGGAGCTATACTGCATTCATTTTGGCTGAAGTACAATGTGTATTACTAACATAATTTGCAACAAAACTACAATAATTGTTCAAACATTAAAATGTTGGTGAAACAATTGAGAAAACTCAACACTTATAGCTCGGAGAATCTCATTCAAAGTTGGACTTTATATAACTGAAATGGGTAGTTTCACTTGTTATCTCTCGTTCACAAAATGTAGAAAGAAAAAAAAGTGAACCCATACATTTCTTCTGTCACTCACAGTTCAAGAATTGTTAAGATACAAGTTTTAGTTTGCACAGAGCGACTGTTTAAAGCTTACGTTTCAGTCTACTTCTGTGTGTTTTAATTTGAGAGTGCAGCTGTCAGGGAGTGACAGACACAGCTGCGTAGTCGCCATGGTGACTATATTGAGCCTTTGCCAGCAGCTTTAACATTTCCTTTGCTGTTTATACTTGTGTTTCAGTTTGTCCACCAGACAGAGACATTTTGTTAACTTAGAATATTATGAGGTTGATGGGTTTTGGGGCAGCAGCTGCACTGACACCCTTTAAAATTTATTTGATTTAAAATTTTCGGTTGGGGGGTGATCAGTATTTTCCAGGCACTGTTCAATGCTATACCACAATTAAGTAACTATGTTACCTTCAGTTGTTATGCAAAGGCTGTACATCAAAAACAAATTTACATCATAGCCTATATAAAAGCCTTGAAATTGGCTTCTGTCTCTTTCAGAACCTCCTACCGTTTTTGACACTCCCACTTCAGCACGTCTTTAAACAATGCTTCGGTGTTGGGGTGCTCTGTGTGGCAGGAGCTCAGCTGGGGACTGAGTAAGAGCTAGGTACAAACAGGCGGTGCTTTGTACCACCAAGCGTTTAGGCAAGTCTATATGGCTACCATGAGAGATTCAAGGATTTCTCAATCATGCATGAATAAGTCAAATCAACACTCTAAGTATGTTTTTGATGAAGGAATGACATAACATGATATAACGCTCAAAAAAGTTGATTTTGCATAATACCCGCCACCCCCCATTTAACATTTTTTTATTTCCAAATCTTCATATCAAATAAAAGGTAACTTGATTGGCTACACAGCTGTGTCAGAATGAAGCTCAGAGCTGATTGGTCAGTTCTAGTCAATATATAACATGTACCATGGAGAGGTGGGAAATGAGGGGCTTGCCACACATTTTGGTTCTCTGAAGACTCTATAGATGAACCCAGTTGGTCAAAAGTGGTGTCAATCGAAAGAAAACCAATTTAATTGTTTGAACAGCCTATTATGCAAATGCAAAGTCCCTAGTAGGCTATAAAGAGGGAGGAAGTAACCACAAACTAATGGTTGATGGTTAAAGGCTTAAAGGAAGACATCGGTTGGTAGTAGTGTGTCGGAGGAGAATGAAAGGACAATAAAAACAATGTTGAAAAGAAGTTCTCAATTGTTGTTTTTGTAGAACTGTGATTACTTTGAGGAGGTACTCTTTAGTCTCTCCTCACTGCTCTCCCAGTGCTGGCGTTCCAGTTTTGCCAGGTAATTCTCTTTCTGTACTGTCTCCCATGTTATCAGTCTCTGGTCCAGTCCTACTGGCAGCTCCCTCTCTGACAACACACACAAAAAATATTATTGCATAAGCTCACACAGAGAGTGGCAGAGAAATACCCAAACAGAAATCTATAAAGATAAAAGGTAAGGCACAGAGAAAACTAGACTGCTTTGAAGTATTTTTACTGACGCAAGCAACAGGGAATGCCTTTAAAGTCCCTAATGGAAACATGGCTGTAGAACTTTCATACCAAGATGTTCCTGCTTGGACTCAGGTCTTTTTATCAGGCTGAGAAAAAGCTGAGAGAGGTGGCTAATGATGATGAAGGGTGGGGCCAGTGCTGGACGACTGTAGTATTCCACAATCAGGTTATATCTCTGAAACTTCCAGAAAATATCTGTATTACCCTGAACTACCTGAAAGGTGTAGCTGTAAATTGGGATAAAAAAGACAAATCAGAAGTGCTAATTTTATTTTATGTTTTGTTTGTTTTGCAATTCATGAACAAGCAGCTAATTTTATTGATTGAAACAAGAAATAACTACATGAATGGTTTTCTGGATTGTCAGTGCTTTACTAACCTGAACATGGCAATGAGGAGGTTGAGCAGCAGGACATTGGTGACAAGAAGGAAGATAACTAGCAGCAGAATGACCAGCCAGTTAGCGTAGACGTTGGGACATGGAGGCCGTAGTCCCATGACAATTTCCTCTGAGTCATTGGTGCAGTTCATCTCAGGCATTCGAGCAGCTGGGGTCCATTTAACAAGAAGAAAAATAAATAAATAAATAAATAAATAAATAAAGAAATAAAGAAATAAATAAATAAATAGGAAGAAAACTATTCCTGGCAAAACAGCATCTGAAATAATAAAGGATAGCAATACATAAAACTGTTTGATAAATTCCAGGTACTTACAGGATGCATAACTAGTACTGGGTACGTATCTATTACTTACTGAGTACTTAAAAAGTATTTGATAATTACCTGGTTCATAGTAGGTACATACCCAGTACTTACATGGTATTTATTGGGTTTGTACCAGGTGTATACCTGGCATATACTGTATGTGCCTGGTATTTACGCAAAACAGGCTATATTATAAAGTGACTTGTTACTCTAGCGTATATACCCGTTCAATATTGGGTACTTACCTGGAATGTTCGTGATACATACAGGGTTACCTGGTACATATCCTGTATGCACCAAATACATACTAAGTATGTATCAGGTATGAACTAGTTAAGCACGCAGTCTTTACCAGATGAGTAGTAGGTATATACTCAATATGTACAAAGTAAGTGCATGGTACAAACTAGGTGAGCACATGGTAATTAATTATGTATCAGTTAAGTACCTGATAAGATAAATATCTTACCATGTGTGGTCATTACTTGGTATGATCAGATAAAGTACCAGGTAAGTGCCGTGTACAAACAAGGTAAGAATCAGGTACATTACTGGTACATACCAAATAAGTACCAAGTACACAACAGGCAAGTACCCAGTACTTTCCCAGTTTGCATCAAGTTAAAATATGTTTTGCTGCAAAAACAATTTTTTTACCATCTAAACAGTTTACCATCTATCTCCTCCAAGGGGATTTGACCAAAAATGTGCAGATAAGGGCGGTATAAGGCTCGGCGAAACACCCAGTCAATCCTTGGGTCGTTGGGATGAAGAAGAGCCTGGGTGGCGACTCCATACGCAATAAGCCACACACTCAGAAAAAAGAGGAAAAAGAAAACATCCTTCATCTGTAAGACAGAAACAGTTTTGCCTCTTATTAGCTACATGAATTACTTCCAGTTTTTATTTCAACTTAAAGACATTTGAAGAAGCAATTTGGTCACCATTCTTTCCACGATGATGATCTTGGGGCCCAGTTGCTTATGAATGGCAAAAATGTGGATCAGTCGTAGAGTAAACACCATGAAATCTATTGCCAGAACGGTCCGTCCTGCTTCATAGGTGTTGCTCACCATTCTGCAAAAATAATTTTTTTTTTCCCCGTGTAGTTTCATACATTCACCATTTCAATACATTTTTTTGTTTATTTTGTATACATATTACCAGTTAACAGTATAAACTATTAGAGGTGTCCCAATACCAGTTTTTCTCAAACCAAGTTTGAGTACTTCAGTTTGGGTTCATGCAGATACTGTTTATTTATTTTACAGAAAGACGATGTACAACAGTTTGATTTAATTAATCTTACATGATATAATTTCATTTGGCAAACTATTCCAGTGGCCTGTTGTACCCAAGGTATGTAAAGTGTTCAACAGCATCCAGGCTGTACTGTATATAATGTATATATATACATATATGATTATATATATATATATATATATATATATATACTGTATATATATATATATATGTATATATATATACAGTATATATATATATATATATAATTAAGAATGGTGGCTCTGCTTCCTTATAGGCCTACTCTGAATGTATCTAATGAAATATACAGCATGATACATGCTGTTGCAAAATGTTAAAATGAATAAAAATAACAAATGTGATTTTCTTTCATCTACATTTTTTAAACATGGAATGGACAAACATGTCACCTGAAATGTACAGGAAACTGTAACACGTTCAATGGCGTATTGATAGCAGTACACCAATTTTGATTCTGATATTGTTCTATCTCTGTTCAGCCATGTATCCCTAAAACTCTAAGTAGTGATGACTTCATGAGATTTTTTATAGGTAAAGATATTTCAATTAGAGAATAAATTCACACCAACCTTTTTCCTCTGATTACCTGCCAGATGAGGCAGATTTAGAAGTGCCAGAACCTGTTTATGTTTGGAATGTTAGACTGCTCACTGAGCTTTCAGTGATCAAGCTCCTCTCTTGTGGTACCAACTTCCAGTCACTGTCTGTGAGGCTGACACTTTGTCTATTTTTAACACTAGACTTAAGACTTTTATTTTATTAAATCAATGAAAACATTGTTTTAACATCTTATGCCATCACAACAGTAAGTCACCATTGTAGCAGGGCAGAGCCTCCATATAAATATTTAATGCAATATTTATAAGTGTTATTTAGAAACAATTACCTGCAGGAAACCCCAACAACAAAAAGAGAGATTGCCACCATGTCACACTTGTTCCAGTTGTCCTCTACGTAAAGTTTAAACTTCTTCAGGATGTTCATCTCTTCATCAGTGAAGAAACTCTGTCATACAAAAGTTTTTGCTTTAATATAATGAAAAAATCTGCTTGTTCATAATTAAAAACCATTAATAATTTAAGAAGCCCTTTTCCACCTAAGCCACAGACACGCCTGCGGGGAGTGAGTCGGTACACTGCCTTGCTGCTTTCAAGACACATGGAGAGTCCCAGATTCTCAGCACTGTGAAATTCCCATTATGCAGAGAATCTAAGGTCAAGCTGTCTACTGTGGTTTGAACAGGCCACCTGTAGGTGCATTAAGAACCACTGCCTGTTCCCAATGGGTCTGTCTGCTTGACGACAGGATGCTTTCAGAAAGTGAGAGACTGATGCACAGACAGATGGACAGAAAGCTAAAGGCTCAGGAGCTTGACTGGGCTCGTGCAAAATCTGCATGCTACTTGTGCTGCACACTTTGGTTGCAGCACTTAGAAATAAAAAAAAAGTAAGGGACAGCAGTGAAGGCCTGTCTCATATGGGTTCTCCATGCCCCCTAGGGAGCAGGGCTCAACTGGATCACTGCAATAAGGGATCAGACTTATTTGACCTGGCTCATGGAGAGCGAGTAATGCAGAGAGATGAGAGGCTCATGAATCCTTAAATCCCCAGAGAGAATGGGTTCACTCTAGCGAATCACATCATCGCCCACTCAGATGTGTCTGAGTTGTCTGGACTGAAAACTGTAGCACATCTAATCAACGGGCTGCTTTCTGACAAAACTGCCTTGATGGGTAAAAATGTTTTCTTATAACGAGGGCATCATACATAAAAATGGGCCAACTTTAAGCTTGTTTGAAAATGTATGAAACAGACGCATCAGAGTTTTGGTGAGACTGGATGATTTTTTTTTTGCCATTTTCACCTGTCGAATTTCTTCCAGCACCAAGGTAAAGACCCAGAAGTAGAGCATTATCTCAGGAGCCCCGGGGCCGAAAGGTGGCGGTGGGCGGAAGTCTAGCAGAAGCACGTAGGTGAAGAGACAGAGGAAGGCGAAGTACATGATCACATTGCCGAGGAACACGGTGACAGGAGCACTCCAAAAGCGACGCCAGCGGCGGAGCAGGAAGCGCCACCAGACAGTGGCACAGCTCTGAGCTTCAAGACCTCCAGGTGTGGCGTCCCTGATAAATAAAGTAGAAAAAAAAAAAAACAATAACTTTTTAAAGTAAACTTTCTTTTTCTTTATTTGAAATGTTTTACTGCAATGTTATATAACAGAGAATGAAGTTTATTTTAAATTAGGTCTTGTTGTATTTTGCATATTTATATAGATAAACGCAAAATATGGAAAACTGGCTGGGCTATAGCCAATTTTGTGTTGGGTTATATCAATTAGTGTTAGCATATTGTAAATGTACATTAAATAGTTGGCAGCCTGATGGATCAGTGGTTACCACTGCTGCCTTACTGAGAGATGGTCATTGGTTCAATCCCTGATTGCAAACTGGGGTCTTTCTGTGGGGAGTTTGCATGTTCCTTTAAGGTTTTTTCCAGGTACCCCGGTTTCCCCAACAGACCGAAAACACTCACATTGTCTTCAGACCCAAGCCTTCCTTGCAAAATCTCAATGGGATTTACCCAGTTTATAAAAATAAAATAATTATTTTGTGGAAGTTTTATTACAATCTCTTCAGTGGTAAATCAGATACTGTATTTTGCTAACAGATAAAAAAGTTGGCCTCAACAAGTTTTAACAAAGTCTTGTTAAAATGACTCTCAGCTGCTATTGCACCGAAATGTAGCCCAGTCCCTTTTTGTCCTTTTGGTTTACCTTTTTACCTTTTTACTGACTGATTTAAAACAAGTATTTTGTTTATTAATCTTTGTTGGCTGTAGTGGTCATTTTAAATTGAGTTGACTTTAAAAGTTATTCAGGTGTAGATCTTATTATTTTGCTAACAGATAGACACACTTGCAGATACAGACCAAGCTGAAAACATTATCGTCCATCTTTACGTTTCTGTGCTGGTGATAGAAAAGAAAAATAAATAACTGGTGGAAATTTTCCACGAAATGGAAAGTTCAGCTAGGCTTATCATCATAGCTTTATTTCTGGCTGAACTTCCACTCTGACCAGCTAATGAAATATCCTTTAAATAACACAGTGTTGGACTCAAACTCACAGAGGGTCATCGTCATCCGTTAGCAGTAATGCCTTTTCTGTCTCCAGGCTGTCCAACTCCACAAACTGCTTGTTAGCCTCACGGTTATCCAGCTCCTCATCACTAAAGCACAAAAAGAAGGTGTCAGAGCACACAACAAAAAAGACATTTAGCATTTTTCAGTGAGCTCTAGTTTGAAGAGGAAAAATACTACCTGAACTTAATGAGGTTGGTCCAGATGAGCGGTGGACAGAAGAAAGACACCACGAGTTTGGAAATGGCCGTGTCTGTCGTCATCGCTCCCCACCAGATTTTTGTGAGGAGGGCCTGCGGTGGAAATGGACTTTAGGGTGATCTAATTTCACACCTGAGGGCAGACTCAGTTGTGGGAATAAAGTTCACCACAAGGGGGCACCATAGGTCTTAGAATATTTTCACCTCACAGACATGACACTTTATTCTTAGAAGGCTCATATGAAGAGTTATATAACAAAGAAAGAAGATAAAAAAAGAAGCTCCCTCCCTCTGTTTCATAAAGCAAGTCAACCATTTCCTAACCTCCAGCTGCAGACTGCAGTTTGTCTCAAGGCTTCTTACGTGAAACAGCACCTGATGCTTAGTTATGAACCTGTCCACCCGAACAGAGCGATGAAATCTCACCATCTTTTCAAATCATATCCATGCACTGAATCAAGATTAGCAGCCTCCTATCACAAAGACGTTATCATTCCAACTGCATGCTTTAAATAAAAGATGTTAGTTGCTGTGTGCCAACTTTCCCTGCTGACTCTGAATACCAATTAACTCTCACTGATGACTTTCTAATGACAAGAACATGTCTTAGAGGGATGTGTAGTGGGAAAAAAATTGTGAATTGATTGAAGTCTCTAATGGCAATCTTTGCTCTGGGAACATTTTTTAATAACGAACTGCAGCACAGAGGAGGTCAAAGTAAATATCATTCAATTTTGCTATATTTGTGAGACCTTAAACAGACTGAAAAGTGAAAAATAAATCTGACAAACGGAAACCAAAGGAGCGTGAACGTGTCTCGCTGTTACCTGGACTCCATCGTGGGCAAAGAAGGATTTAGCATCTGCCTCGGTTGCCAAGTTGAGAACGGTAGATTTGCTCCAGCAGTGCGTTCTTCTCACTAACAAAGCGTAAGCCCTGTCTTCGCTGTTGGAGTAACATTCTCCAAAGACATCTGACACAATGAGAACAGTCAGTGCACAGTACCAGCCACTCCATTTTGTTGCGTTCTGAAGATTTTCTACTTTCAGATTGACTTTTTTTAATCCCTCACAAATGGACTGTTTGTGTTTCCCAGACATTGTTGGTTTGAGGTAATTGAGGCTACGCTTGACCTTTGGTTTCTATAACTACATTGTCAGCTCTTATCATCACACATTTTATGTACTCACCAAGGGCAAACTGCTCGTACTTGGCCTCCTTCATACTGCGTGCAGACTCAGCCTCGGATTCCAGGCGCGCCATCTCCTTTAGAATCTTACAGCCTGCCAGCGCTGCTGCAACTGCCTCGGGGCCCTGAAGGATTAAAAGAAAGCTGGATCCAAGAATTGGGTTTGGAAGAGAGCTGTAGTCTAAAATTTTTGAGCATGTCATCTTTTGCATCTCAATTATTGTACAGCGTGCTTTGGCTACAATATCACAGCAGCAGTTGCTCAAAAAAGGTGCCATTTGTTGACCTTGTATGGCTCCACTTCGAATGGGTATTTGAGTTTGTGGTAGCATCGTTTTAACATTTCCCTGTCATCCAAAGTTGAGGAAAACTTGATCACTTTGGTTTTAACAGTGTCTGCTATACAGACAACATTTCACTAAGTTTTCCTTTAGTTCCCCCGGGCTTTAGTTTCATTTTATTTCGATGTACTCTACAAATCAAAGTGATTTATTATAGGGAACATCAGGTTATACTGTAAATAACTGAAAGGACAGGCAAATATGAAAACGTGTTTTGCTTGATGATGAAATGCCCAACATTCCTTGACGAAATGCTTATTGCCCGCCACGTATCATGTCTGAGATCATCTTATATTTTACATAAAACATTAAATAGAAATATAATGACATCATGATAAAATTTCATCATGAAATATTTTACTAACAGACAAGGGAGATTCCAAATAGAAAATGGCAAAATTTTAAACAAAATAATTAGCGCAATTTATTAGCAATCAGAATATTGGTTGGGGATCATTCTCGGCTAATAGCAGATCAAATTCCATCACGTTATAACTGATTATGTGTTTTTTTATTTGTACCCAGAACCAGGTGTAAGCTCTGAGGAGATCAAGCTTTTGCGATGCTGGGTCCTAAATCATGGAACTAATTGCCTTTGTAAGTTAGACAATTCTCCAAACTAGCTGCTTTTAAACTGTCACAACCAACTTTATTCTTTGGCTACATCTAAGCATACATGTCAACCCCTTTGGATGTTTACCTGTATAATGAGCCCCAAAAATCAGTAAATTTTGCAAAAAATCCGTACTACCCGCACCCGTGGGAGGGGTGGGTTGCTGTCGGCCATGGAGATGACGGCGCCTGCTGCAAAGCAGGAGGAAAAGAGAGCGGATGAAGTGGATAACTTATATTTAGTCGTCTTTCTAGTGGCATAACAGGTTGGAAGATGGATATTTGATGATATTTATTGTTTTTATTTTAACAACCTACAGGCTCTGGCATGGTAAATTAATTTGAAACTGAGGTTTTTAAAGAATCAGTAAAACTTGAAAAAATCTGCGATAGCTCCATCTGTATACCTGTAAAATGACTGAAAATCCGTGTAAATTCTGGAAAATCTGTACAACTTGACATGTATGTCTAAGGGTGTTGATTTATATCTTTTATTGCTGACAGTTTGTTTTTACTGTATTGTACAGCACTTTGCTCCCTTGAAGAAGTGTTTATTGTTTTATTTGGATCCCCATTAGCTTTCACAGCAGTGGTTGCTAGTGTTCCTGGGGTCCATAAAAATCAAAATACAAAAATACAATTAACAATGCATATGATTAAAACATACATACTCATTTCATTAGATTTTTAAAAGCTACAAAATCCTCACAGCACCGTCCACTTAATACACCCAAACAGGCAAATGCTGTCTGCAAAACACCTCATCACTCAAATAATTACAATAATAAAACAAAATATGCAATACTTTCAATACAATAAATTCTGTTTTATGGTTTTCCTAAAAATGTTTGGATTTTGGATTTCCCTGACACTTGATGGGAGTAAATTCCACTCTGAAGCCCCTCTATACAGAACTGTTTTCCTCATGAAATTACTTTTAGGGCTTGGAACTATGATCATATTGTTGCTGACAGAGCGTGTTACTTGCTCATGGCAATGTCCACTGAATAATAGTCTTTCTTTAAATTAATGTGTATTATTGATCATGACCTTATGCATAAACAGTAGAAGATTATATTTTGTTTTTGCCTCCACAGTCAACCAAGACAATATAAGATGCATATCATGCACATTGGTGCAGAAAGGACAGTTCAAAACTACTCTGGCTGCTCTATTCTGAGCTATTTGAAGTTTTCTTAAATATTTCTGGGCCTCACTGGACCAAACTACAGGACAATACTGTAAATGAGTTAAAGCAAGACTTTGAACAACATTTTCCAATACAGCAGTTGGACAATATGCCGAACATTTTCTTGACATAATTCCCCTGGCCATCATACTGAGTGACCATGTGGTCAATGTGATCTGACCAGGATAATAAGTTGTCTAATTTGATACCCAGCAATTTGAATTTGGTAACCTGCTCTACCTTGGTATCCTCAATATGCAGATTAAGTGAGGTCAAATTTTGCAACTTATATCTACTGCAAAATGTCATGCATTTAGTTTTTAGAAATATTTAATACTAGTTTATTCTTTTTCACCCAGTCCACTATTGTGTTTAACTGTTGCTGTAGACTTGCATTCAGTTGAGGTATTGTAGATGCTGCAGTGTAAAAAGTGACATCATCAGCATACATTACAACACTAGCCTTTTCAACAACATATGGAAAATCATTTATAAATACTGAAAATAAAAGTGGACCCAAACAGCTTCCTTGTGGTACCCGACTGAAGGGCTTTTTAAATAACTTGTATTGTATTATACAGTATGTTTAAGTCTGATGTCTGTGACAGCCATCTTTGATCGGGTTCCCTCCAAAAGTCAATCAGCTACAGATGAGCTAACAGTGATTAACTTCTACAATTTACATTAAAATTCATTTAGTAGTTCATAATACATTTTGATTACAGACAAACATAAACATGTACATGCATAGACAGAAAAAAATACATACACTTCTGGTTTCTTTTTGATAGTTTCAAGCACCCTGAGATTGTGACAAAATAGCTTTAAATATTCAAATTGCTTGCTTGCAACATAAAAAACAGTTGTATTTTTCACATGTGTGCAAAGTGAGTTGATCACCTCATGTAGTTGTATCTCACTGGTTAGGTGCCCTGAGGTGAAGCACATAAATGCGTCTCACCTTTATTGTGTGATCTTTTCTGACTTTGTGTCACTTTTGGTCTCGAGGGCAGCAACAGAGGAATGTAAGACATAGAATGTTTGGTGTTATTTGCATTTGCTCCGTATAATAATAAGGAAATGCGCCTCTGTGATTTCACTTTATTTAAAAGTTTCAAGAATGTTATTGTAAGAACTAAGTATTAACATCATTAACGTCACACATCATTCAGAAAGATGAAAAAAAATAATGCATTTCTTTTGATACTGACATTTTTCTTGAAAAGAAAGGTTTTAAGGTTTTGTTTTTTTGGAGACAGGAAGAACTGTGCTTATGGGAGCTGACAACCCTAAGGATTCTCTTTGTATACAAATAAAAATTTGTAATTCAGAATATGTATTGGACACAATGTCATGTTCAATTGTCAGCAGATGAGATCCATTTAATAACTCAAGTACGGTTGCACATGTCAAGTGTGTAAATAATGTCAGAGAACAGTGAAGTGGAATATTTTACATTTGATGAAGCAATCCATCAGAACCAAATCCTTTTTTTTCAGTTTCAAAATGGAACAATTATATATTCTTTGTGGGCTATAATGTGGTTTTTGGGTTCATAAACATGACTACATTTTGGACTACCTGTGAATTATCTGAGATTTTTGTAAAACAAGTCGGTTTGTGATAAGTGTTTTGAGGCCTTCAACGAGAGAGCGATGCTTCAAACAATCAAATTACGAATGCTGCGATCCGCGCCGCAGTGAGAGTGGCAAAGCGATTTGCAGTGGGGGTGTGCACACGCTGCATGCAATTACCATCATTTCAGACAATGTTTGAAATAAGAAGCAAAGCAGTAGCACATAAGTGTGACCACTGTTGAGATTAGAATAATTGGTTGCTTTAGTTCAGGAAAGGGCAGCAAAGAAAAGCGTGGGGGGGAGAAAAGGTGCCCTGAAAAGACATTGAAAACAAAAAAAGCGCTGTCATCACTGATTGCTGTCATTTAAACTATTTGTAAAACATCAGTCTAATGTCAGGATATGTTTTTCATTAAATTCACGAGGAACTTTAGATATGGTTGCCCTATCTCCCCATGAGGTGACTGCCTCAGCAGGCAGCATGACCTTCATTTTAGTAATGTTCTTTGAGATAAGATTGCTTTTTAGCTCATGTTGCACAGCCTTTTATGTAGATGACATTTTCATATGGCAGGACTGACCTACGCCTGCACTGTGCAACCCAGCCTACATCGCTCATGTTACTCTCCATTTAAAGTTATGCTGTCCGTGTGCAACTCACAGCTCACTTCAGCTTCATTTGAATAGATCTTTTTCTTCATGGCTAGATGTGCTTAGGCTGCCACAGACTGAACTGCACAGAGCTGATTTAGTACAAGCCGGAGCTAAACTGAAAAAAGAAGTTGAACAAGACTGACCATGGCCCAAAAGTAGTTAGCCATCTGCTGCCGGTTCTGAAGGACGGCCCAGAGGAAGAGATCTCGCCAAGGATGTTCACAGCGTTCCTCCAGCTCGGGCAGGTTCTTCTGGCTGTGGAACAGTCGGCCTTTTGCTGGCTTCTCCTGAAGCGCACAGACAGTACACTGGATGTATTAAACATGTATCGCTGCACACAGTTTACTCAACACTCAATGGCCACATGAGTCATGGAGTTTATGGAACACGTTACTGCAAAATCAATTACCGCCACTGCCAAAGATGGTCTTTTTATGTTCCATTGTCTGTACGTCATCTTGGATGTAATGGTGTTTCAATTTATCAAAAACAAAAAGTGCATTTTTAAATAATTGCCTTTTGAAATAGAATAATAAACTACTAAAATTGTCAAAGAACGTAGAAGCAAGTGTTGAAAATGAACATATCTTGACAAACTCTTTTAAGACATACCAGCAGTTTTAGATTTGATTTCATGAAAATAAATCTTTTTCATGCTCCAGTGATAGCGAGAACAAGGGACATGATTGAACGTGGAATGAGGTGGAATCATCCAAGAACTGTGATAACTTTATTGGTTAAATTATATTCTTTATCCTCACAACTGCTGAATGAGTTACTATAAAAGTCACAATCAAAGATTGACTTTCCTCCAGGAAATGAGGATCCTAAGCTCCCTATATTACCTGCTTCATCATCATTGACACATTTAGCAGTGTCAAATGATAGTCTGAGAGGGTTACAAGTGAAAATTATTCATGAAAACCACAGGGCAAACACAAACTGTGACAAGGGGACAAGATTAGATTTTTAACATGGATAATAAAAGGCTAAGAAAGAAACTTATTGTAGAACTGAAAAAATTAGAATTATTTACTCCATTTGACATATATGTTAATATCTATTACTCACTGTGGGAATCTTTTGGTAGAAGCCTTTACAGGAGTCATGCAGGAAGTCTTTCAGCACTTTGGCCACCTCAAAGAGGGTGAAGCGAGGTTTGCCTTGCTCGGGTGGATGGTGTCCGGGTGGCCCAGGCGTTCTGGCTGCTCCCAGAAGGAGCTGCTTCTCTTCATACTTCTTCAGCAGCAGGTTGTGAAAGAGGCTTTTCTCTGAGACGGACCAGTACAGCTCCTGCAGACGACCGTAGGTGAGGAACTCGCCCAGGTTCACGCCATTGTCCACGAAGAGGCGCACAAAGTCTGGTTTGTCATTGATGAGCGCATCCATCATCACTTCTTCGAGGTCACACGCCTGTGCCAATGGTGAGGTTCAGCTGCAGTCATTTTCAGCCTTTTACAGCCTATCCGATTTATATTCCTTTCACTAACAAGCCTCACGGATTCTTATGATGTCTAACGAGCCACACTTTGTGTCCCACAACTATCAAATGTTGACATGTTGAAACTTCCACAAGAAATAAATTTACAGCCATCGTAACTGCACAGCTTGGTGAAGAGACGCATTTCCTTCTATCACATGAACATTTGGTGAGTTTTATGGTTCTGTTAGAATGATCAGTGTGGCAGATCTATTGCTTCAAAGCTGACATAAAATGATTATTTGAGACAAATGGCAAATGTTACAGGGGTAACATGTAAAAATTAAAGGGCTAGCAAGATATGGAATGCATATAGCCCACCAAGTTTCAGGGCTGAAGTTTAAACTAATATCATCTCAGACAGAATGCAGTTCTAGCAATTTTGGTCAAACCTTGTAAAAACAATTTGGTGCAAAGTTTTGCGATATTGTAAGATCTTGTGAGATCTGTTAGTACTTAGAGTATGTGTTGAGGATGACAATCAGGTATTATAATTTAAGATTTTGACCCAATATATGTTAATTTGACTAACTTGTAGCTGTTTCTTTTGTTGGCTACGCTACGGTTGTGGTGACCATTTTCAGTTATAGATGCACATACAATGATTGCTTTCTGCAAATTTCATTAAATTAATTCATAGTTCACGATATTTTACTGAAGGACAGACTACACAGTTTTAGTTTGAGCATTATATCATGTAATCATCTCGTTCCTTCATCAAAAACATACTCATGAGTATGTTTTTGTTGCTTTGGCTCATTCATGCATGTTTGAGAAACCCTGGAATCTCTTGTGGTAGCCATTTAGGACTACCTAAACACTTGCTGATACAAAGCACCACCTATTTTTACCTAGCTCCTTCCCGGAGCTCGTTCTGTCCACAAAGCACCCCTCCCCCCGAAGCACTGTTGTGAAGACATGCTGAAGTGAGTGTCTGAAATGGTAGGAGGTTCTTAAAGAGACAGAAGCCAATTCCAAGGCATTTAAGATAGACTATGATGCAAAGTTAAATTTATTTTTGATACATGCAGCATTTTCATAACAACTAAATGGAACAAAGTTACTTGATTGTGGTATAAAATTGAACTATGTGCATGGAAAATACATGATACTTCACCCCTCCTTTAAAAAATATAAACAGATTTTATGCAATCATTTAGCATTTAGAATATAATAACTTTTGGTTTTGACCACACCAAATTTTAGCTCAGTATCTGCAAATTGCCTGTGTTAAAATTATTTTTGTAGTTTTTAAGATCACTTGGCTGTGACAATCATCTTGAATTGGTTTGACACCAAATGGTAATCAAATCTATAATCAATAATCACTTTCCGATGGCCTAAACAAGGTTTGTTCAGGACATATTTTGCTAACAGACAAATAAACAAACAATGGCACACATACACATGGGCAAAAAAAGGACTTTCTTCTTGCCTTTGACAGAGGGTAACTACACTAAAAATAAAAAATGAAAAGTATTTGTTGGAATATGTTGGAATTAGTAGTGAGTGTTTAGCTCAGTGCAAGCTCCTTTATATCAATGAATACAGCTTGAGGCAGGTAAAAACCTTGATGTCATTGCTTGAAACGAGCTAAACTCAAACATGTTTGTTGTTCAAATAGCAGTAATCTGCCTTATTGTAACACCAGACTGGATTAGAAGTGAACTGCCAGAGCTTGTTCAGCCTCTAATCAGTTAATTAGTATTACATATTCACCCACCTTCCACTCCACATCTCCATTAAAGATGTCACTTTTGGCAATGTCCACTCTGTTCCACGCCACAGCCAGCTTCAGCTCATCCAAGAAATCTTGAGCTTCCTGACTTTGGCTTTTACAAGCTGATGAACACACAGGCACGTAAAATGTCAACAAAAAGTGCACAGCTTATCAAATGCTCAAAATGTCATGGCTCTGTCAAACCAAGAAACCTGCAATTGTACAGCTACAGAGAATTTCACGTTTTTGAAAACAAATTCTGATAGGAAGTACTTTACCTTTGACGAGAGCTTTGAGAATGACAGTATCCAGTTCTGAGCTTTCCTGTTCTGGGTCATGGACAGTAAGGAGATGCCCATGATCAAGTATCTTCTGGATCTGATGGGCAGGTAACAATAATAATATGTAATTTTGAAATAGTATTGAATTATTTTATGCTAAAACAAAACAGGTGTGTTTAATCTTGAATCTCACCCTCATGCTACATTTCTATAAAGTACAACCCTGATTCTCAAAGTTGAGACAATGTTTAAAATGCAAATAAAAACCTAATGAAACAATAAAGTTTATGAACTGACATTTTATTCAGTGCGGAACAAAGCAAATATATTAAACGTGTAAAATAAAGAAAGGTAATATTTGTTTCACAAAAGTTTGTTTTTTTTATGCTAGCAGCACATCTCCATAAACATGTTACAGGGGAGAATAATATTTTAAAACTATTTAGATTTGTTGGCAACAGGTCAGTAACAGTGATTAAATCTCTAAGAAGTAAAGATGCAGTTCACCAATCTGGGAAAAAAAAAAAACATTGGGAATCCTTTAAACATCCTATCTTCTTAAGATCATAATATTTCAAAGATAATTCAAGAGTCTGGAGGATTCTTTGTGCGAAAAGGACCCAAAGTTGATATTAATGCCCATGATCTTTAGGCCTTCAGGCAGCCCTGCAATAAAAACAATGATTCTTTTCTGAACGTCACTGCTTGGGCTGAGGAACTCTTCCATAGATCACTGTCTGTAAACACAGTTCACCAAGCCATCTACAAATGCTGGTTAAAGCTCTATCATGCAAAAGGAAAAGCCATATGTGAACACCATCCACAAATGCTGCTCTCTTGATGATGATGATAGAAAACATAATAAATAATAGTAAAACATAGTAAATGAATGATGGTCTTTTTAAATTTAATAGTTTTTCTTTATTCATTAGGTTATGCCTGTCCTGAAAGATATAAAATATGATTTGGAAAATGACATTTGTAACATTAAATTAAAAGAAAATGGCCCTCAGGTTGGACCAAGTTTTTAAGTTTGGCTCCCTTGTGTAGCTGGGTTTGACCCTCCTGCTGTAGATTCTTGTGTTAGAGTAAGTTCTCATGTTTACTCAAATGTTAAAATGTTCAATTGAGCCTTTGTTTACATAACTATATGTGTGTTTTTTAATTATTATTCCTTATTATTTATAATTATTTACCATATTGCAATACAAAAATATTACATGCTAGTGCTACATTTTTGCCTAATTTTTTATGTGTAAAAAAAAAAGAAAATGGGCCAGTCTTGGCCATGAGTTATTTAGTAATAAAACATTTTCATAAGTTGGCATAAGTTGTCTAAAATGTTGGGGCCTTTAAAAGAAGATGAGCTGCAACACAGAGGTAAACATGAACCTGTCTCCAGTTTTCACATGTATTGCTGACATACCATTTGAAATTAGAAAAATAGAAATCCCAACTAATCTAACACAAGTTTTCAAAGAAAAGATAAAACAAAATCCCACATCGCTCATCTCACTATCTTTCCCAATGTGCCCTACTTTCCTGCCAATGTTCAACCCTTGACAAGTGCTTGTCTTTGTATGTGCCCGCCCCCCCTGCTGTGCACATGGCTCTCACCAGCTTGACCCAGTTACTGATGTCTGTGCTGTGGTGGGCATTGGGAAAGGTGTCCAGCAGTAGCTCTTGAACACTGTCTGTGTCCCAGCAGCCTCTTTCCATCAGCGTGACAAGGATGTCAGCCACACCTCCAGAGCCTGCCAGAATCAGCCATGGTGTGGAATTCCCAATCCCCTTGCACATTCTCTGGAGCAAGAAATACATTTATCAACCCCAATATCGATCAGCTAACGTGGTAGATTTTGAATTCTTCAGTTATCATCATGTTTGCGCAAATAAACTGCTGACTTGCTCAGATGTTTGGGCTGAAGAAATTAGTTTTGTGATAAAGTGTGTGCCCTCAGTCTGACTTTGGCCTGCTGCGTTACGGGCCATTTTAGGAGAATGATTCTCAAGCCTCAGCTAGTCTTTTCAGATTCATATGATGAGCTGTATAATGGACACCAATTCCCCCGATATTTGGCATTTTGAGGCACAGGGGTACAATAATGCTTTTGCTTGTGAATGTGTGTGTGTGTGTTTGTGTCTTTCTGTTATCAAACTATTTCATGAACCACTAAATGGATATAAGTGAAGCAAAAATAATCACTAGATGTACATTTAAACCTGACTAACCTTTAAAATCACCTTGTTTTAAGAAGCCTGATACAGCCAAAACACCTCAAAAAAACACAAAAACACTGGTAACTCAGTCAATTTTACAGATATTTTTGGGTAGTTTGGGGTGGCAATGGCTAAACCTCCAACTAAATAACTAACTAAAACTAAATATCATGAGCACATTAACTCTATCAAGATAAAATTGTCTGTCTGTTAGGAAAAAAACTCATAAACTACAGGCAGAATTTAACTAAACTTTCAAAAAAGAATCTTTTGGTACGGAAGCCGAGAGCGGCCGTTTCCTGCTATAATTATTTCCCCATGGTTTTCTCAAGATAACGAGTTAATTATGTCATTATCTTGAAATAACGAAGAGTGTTTTCTTGAGAAAACGAGTTAATTTCCAGATAGGTTACCACTTGTGTATCACTCAGTAACCATAGAGATCTATCTATCTATCTATCTATCTATCTATCTATCTATCTATCTATCTATCTATCTATCTATCTATCTATCTAT
>JARVJO010000164.1:27375513-27388564 GCA_031762555.1 Cynodonichthys magdalenae | reverse complement strand
CTATCTATCTATCTATCTATCTATCTATCTATCTATCTATCTATCTATCTATCTATCTATCTATCTATCACCGTTATTTAACAAGGCAAATCCCATTAAGATCGCAGATCTGTTTTGCAAGGGTGGCCTATTAATTGTTCATAATTTTGTGTCGTCTTTGTATCATTAAACAGGCTGAAATTGTGATTTGTTTGTCTTGTACAGATAACTTTCATATCAGCTCTCGTCATCTAAGGAGATGGCTGGCCCGACTGGAGATCAGCAGGTGTTTACACAGTGATCTTGATGATATAAACTTTATCGGTCACCAGCTGAGGGGATCAGGCCGTCTCCATGGTTACTGAATGATACACAAAGAAAACCATAACTCGTTATCTAGAGAAAACACTTGTCATTATTTCGTGATAACGACATAATTAACTCGTTATCGCGAGAAAATGATCCTTGTTATTTCATGATAACGACATATTATCTCGTTATCACGAGAAAACCATGGAAAATAATTATACGTGGGAAATGGCTGCTCTCGGCTTCCGTATTTTGGTGTACATTTATAGCTAATTCAGTTTTTGAGCAAATCCAATTCAAGACTAACAGTGGAAAACTAAAAAAAGCTCTAATTCTGTCAGTTTTACAGAAGTTTGCTAAAATATGGTGTTTTAGTATCTGGCAGTCATTCCCAACACATACAGTCCTTGGAGCATCCCACAATATCACATGAGATTGTGCATGATTGTTTTTTTTTTTTATTCAAGGTTTGGCCAAAAGGGCTAGAACTCTTTTATTTATAAACATAATATTATCCTGGTCAAAAACTTTGGCCTTAAGAGGTAACAAACATTAAGCATTGTTTCAAGAATTCAAGGCTTTATTTAAGATCTGAATAGCCAAAAAAAAAGTTACCTTTAGGATTCTGGGCTCCCCATGGACCAAGAGACAGAGAACAGGGATTTCAAAACTTCCTGTTCCTGTAAGCATTAAGGTGAACACATTAGATTTCATGGTTTTGATGTCAGTTTATTGTGTGACTAGGGATTAGGATGCACTGAGCAGTGTTTGCTGAAGCCAAGGTGTGATTTTATTTTTCTTCCTTTCTACTGAAGACATCAAATAATTCAGTTCATCAATTTTCCATCATGAAGTGTAAAATATTTAGAAAAATAAGCAGCATCAAGGTTCCCTGTTAATGATCCCGCAGCTTGTCATATTGATTTTGTGACAACTTTATAAGCCCAGGCTTCCTGGTTATAGACCAATATATTTATTGGTGCATAAAATGGGAAGGTTGCATCCAGTCAGACATGCCAGCTGGCACTAAATACTCATACTACATATGCTCTGTATTAGACAGACAGAAAACACTGCAGGCATTTCCTAAAATATTTCAAAAGTATCAGTATTGTCTTTTTTTTTCTTCCGTCTGAGCCTTAATTTTAACCAGATTAGTAAAAGAAAGTGATTTGTTAAGTTCCAATTTACAATGTTAGCATGTAATTAGCATGATCTGTCAAGCCTGATTATAAGAAGCAGTTGGAAAAACTGTTTTACAGCTGTTCCCAAACCAGGCTGTTTTTAAATACAATATGTGCAATGATGCAGAAAATTGTGTTTTTCAGAAGGTTTTTTTGTGTTAAGATTCATTTTTCGATACTAAAATATACAGAGGCCTAATTGTTTTTGTTGCAGATCTTCTATGACATTTGTTCTCCATGCAGTCAAACAGAAGTCAGGTTAAATGGTTTAAAATGAAAACTTAACTGGCTCACATTTTTTCTTTCTTTTTTTTTTTTTTTTTTACAAAGTTGGGGCTTTTGACTTTTTAGAAAGTCAAAAAGGTCATAAAAATGAAGCATGGTTACTTTTAAGATATGCATATTTGAAGCTGTCTCATCTATTATGCCCCATCACAATAAAATCTTTAATGTATTTATAATTCACCACCTGCAAAGACTGAATGTTCTCTACTTTTTATATTTGACTGTTAAACTGACTTTCACTTCACATTAGTTAAATTTAATGTTGAATTTTAACTTTTTATCAAGTAATATTAAAATGTGGCGTTTTTATCACTTTGAGTAAAATATTCTCACTATGTCACTTGGTCCCAGCAGTGTCCTGGGTAATTTTACCTCCGTAACCTGTGCGCTGAAGGGAAATGTGTTTGAGTAGTTTCACCCTCATTTCACTGGTGGCTCCTGGTCTGTTGGGATCCTCCTCCACAAGCACAAAGTGAGAGTGGTGGCTGTCCAGGGAATACACTGAACCGTGGGGCAGGTCCTGCGGCTTGTAGGCTGCAGGCTCATCCACCTAATGAACACAGGCATGAAGCATGGAGGATAACACAAACACATTGATGTTGCTCAGAGATGATGCAGTTGCCTTTAGTGGCCGTCTATTGTCTGTGTGCGAACAGAAACCTTGGCAGTGAGCAGCGCTTCTCGGTTGTGAATCATGTTCCAGGGTGCGATGCCAATGGCCACTACTCGAACTTTAGAGGAGGTGCTGGCCAAGGAGTGATCTCTCACTGCCTGGCCCAAGTGTTTGGTGATGCCAAAACGAAGACCATTAGTCAAAATCCATGCCCCTGGAGAGCAGAGAGGCAGTTGTATTTCAGGATGTGTGTGTGTGAGGATGAAGTATTGGACATTTTATGGTAAGTTCCACAGAAACTGCACAGCTATAAGTGAATTTGAAAGCGGGTATGGATCCAGAAGGTTGTGTCTAAGATTACACAAGAGCCGTGCAGTCAATGCAAATTAGATTGTTGGCTCATAGATGCTGCTGTGCAGTTTTTTTATTTATTTTTATTTTATCTAAATAAATAAATTATGTATTTTATCTTGGTGCATAAAACACACATACACACAAGGACAAAAGTGGAACTTCAGACTGTAACTTTTCACATCAAAGAATAATACTGTACACAGTTGCTGTTAGCAATTCGGCTACAGGTCAATAAAAGGCAACAAAAGAACTCATTCCCTTTTTGTCAAAAGTCAAGGCCAGTTCTGTTCCTATGATAAAAACCTGTGCTCTGCGCTGCTTTCACCAGCCCTTTTCGAAGAGTGTCCCTGAGCCAGGGTTTCATCTGAGCCAGCTCATCTCCGCCCACCAATGCCACGACCAAATGTGGAGGAGCCAGACCCCACTCCTCTGTCAGCATCTTGTAAATCAGAACTGGATCTGTGTTGCTGCGCACTCTCACAAACTGAATGAATGGAAGAGAAATGTTATGTCAGCATCCTGTTTTTGACATCAATCTTGTCATATTTATTGATTTTTTTCTTTTCAATCATTTACTTTATTTACATTTCTGTTACTGAATCTCACCTTTCCTTTGGTCTTAGTAGATCCAATAAAATCAATGTCACCAACTCTGCCAGCTGCCCAGTGGCTCTTTTCTGTTTTAATCCTAGTAGCCAGGGTTCTGGCTACATTTTCAATAGCTTCATCTACTGGTGAGCAGCACGAACAGCCAAGGAGAATGCTACAAAACACATTGATAATTGCACTGAGTTGTAAAGTACGCAACAGGAAACATTGTGTGTTACCCTGGCCCACTTTTCTAAAAGCAAAATACCAAGCTATAATGTCTTTTGTAACCTGTATTATCTGCCAAGGTAACTGGGAAGTTTTGTTATTGCAAAAGATTTTTTTTCTTTTCTGTAACTGCTTAAAATATGACGGTTCCAGGTAATTGGTGCCATAACACCTTGGCAGGTTTAAATTAATTTATATCCTACAAAAGCATTGTTTTATAACTGAATGTCACATATAAATGTTGTGTGTTACCCTGGCCCACTTTTCTAAAAGCAAAATACCAAGCTATAATGTCTTTTGTAACCTGTATTATCTGCCAAGGTAACTGGGAAGTTTTGTTATTGCAAAAGATTTTTTTTCTTTTCTGTAACTGCTTAAAATATGACGGTTCCAGGTAATTGGTGCCATAACACCTTGGCAGGTTTAAATTAATTTATATCCTACAAAAGCATTGTTTTATAACTGAATGTCACATATAAATGTTTCTGAAATACATTCATCTTTATTTACTGTAAGTTTTTCTTATGTGTTAATTCAGAACATGCTTGAAAAATTCAATTCTGTTATTCTTCTTATGCATGGTGTACTGGAATTATTGTAGGTCAGAGGTAAAAAAACAAACAAACAAAAACAAATCAGGACAAATTTATAGTACATTACAATATTGTTACACTATATAGTATACCACACAAAATTTGATATAACTTAGTGAGTTTTACATTTTTATGTGTCACTATTTTTCTCTAAAGGGAAAGTTTGTTTCTTTACTCTCACATAAAACATGAGAAATTCTTTCTCAAAACTGAAAAAAACAAGAATGTTTTAAGTAAAAATGACTTGAAGGCATATTTTTGGCACTTTAATAAAAGCGCTGCTCAACTAAAACACTTGTCATGTTTTGTTAAAATTACAACATTTTACCATGAAAGTGTTGAAATATTAATAATGTGTCATAAAATATGACACATTTTTTTTGTGAAATAAGTGTTTTTAAACAGAGAATTCAAAAGAAAAACAAGAAGAATCTGGGAAAAAAATAAGTTGGAATGACCAAAAAAATAAAGGTTTTGTTTCTTCCATGACTCAGTGAGAGCGATGAGTCATCATGTTCTGCTTTGATGGTGTAAAGCAGCACAATTTCCAGACAAGCTGGGTAATTTAATCACACAACTGTGAATTTTATCTCAAAGTGGTAAATATTGTTTTGAGTCTTTATTTAAAACAACAAAATAAGGGAAGTGGAGACTTTTATCGATGTTTTACGGTTTGGCAGCAGTCATAATCCTCTTCATAGAATGAGCTTTACTCATATTATACAAAACAGTTCCTTTCTACAGCTTAGAAAAGTCTATGTCTCATGAATATTTCAATAAAATAATCTACTTGGCGTTAGTTAAGATTTCTGACTAATGCACAAATCACTGAATCAAATTTTCTGAGCTGATCTAAGAGAGGACAATTGACTATTTTCAGCTGAGTGTTCACACACAGGATCATTTTAGTTTTCAAATATGAAGTTAGAAATAAAAGCTTCTGTTAGTTATTGTGGCTGTGTTGTCAGTTGAGAACTAAACTTATCTGCTCTTTAATTTCTTTCTTTTTTGTTTTGCATACACACACCTGTGCTCTTCTGACCACTCCAGCATATCCCCACATCGCAGGCATCTCGTCTGCGGCTGCAGTGGCTCCTGCAAACAAATGAATTCACAGACAGGTCAATTTTTCCACTAAATCTATTATACCTCACCACCCTCATATGGATGGGAAGGTTGTAATTAGTACTTGTGGCTAATGCAAAGCTAGGCTGAATTTTCATTCTCGCTTCACATGCAAAGCACTTCATCCTGTCTGATGCTTGAACCAAAAAAAAAGACAAAATATTGTCCCTTGTACAAAACTGGGCCGTGCGGTGAGCTAAAAGAACACAAAGCTCCTGCAATGTGAGGCAAAATGTGAACAAAGTTCAGGGGTTTCAACCTTTTCTGCATTTTATATTTATAGATACTTATCAGCTGCACAATGCGAGCGTCCCCTTCATTCGCAGTCCCCACACACGCAGCCACTGAAGACTGTCTTCAGTGACACAAAGAACAAGGAGTTCTGCTAAAGATGCTGTGATCTGCACAAAGCCCTCGTTTTTTCAAATGATGGAATCAAAGTTGTGGCAGTTCAAAGACGGCTGAAGGAAACCGATCTGTCAAAATACCAAGTGGAGCAAAAAAGGTGCTGCTTTGAAGGCAGCAATTAATGAAAAACACATTCTCTTCAAACATTAATCTTGAATACAGCTTCTCTTTTTACTGCGATTTGTGTGAAGTTAGCAAAATCTGTTTTGTTTTCTTTTTACTTCACTTTAGAGACAAAACTTTTAGTTTTATTCATATATGTTTGTTTAATTAACCTGTTTATGTTTGGAAAATGACATTGCAACAGTAGCTATTGTTTCTTTTTTTTCAAAGCAAACTTTCATCTTTGAAGAATTCTGTTCGTATAAATAAATGGCACTCGGTACAAAAAGCAAACTCATTCATTATTGATAAGATTATCCCTTTGCCTGGGTAAACACAGACTTTTATCAGTCAGCCTTATTTGCATGGGCACTTGAGCTGCCTGTGAAAGATGATTAGAAAAACTGCAACAGTAGAGCACGTCCCTATCACAGGAAACAGCAGCCTCTCTGTGAGCTTGGAATCAGGGAAAGCGTTGCTCGGCACACGACACAGAAAGAGAGCTAATTTCTTTTTAGCCATCTGTTTAATGAAATTGAGCAGCATGCTATGGAAGCTTTCATTTGACTACAGGTTTGAGTCTGGAAGGGAAAAAGACTACTGGATATGCAAACTTGACAATTTGCATGCAAAGGTAAAGGATGTTAGGCTGTGTGTGTGTGTGTTTGGATGATGGGGGGATGTCTGGAGATACATTTACTGCCATGTACACAAACTTGACACATTTTGCCTGAATCATTTTTGTCACTATTTGAGCTAAGCTGTAGGGCCAAACAAACATCTTTGATCCTTAAAAGAGTCATTAGAATTCTAAAACTGTCTTTGAATTAAAAAAAAGAAAAAAGAAACTATTTTTTGAAAGTTTGTAATGGTTTTTGAATCAAATTTTGACATTTTACAAAGGCCAGAATAATGTGAAACTTTTAAAAGTTTCATTGTTTGCATACTTATTTAGATTTTGTAAAGCCCAAGACTTATGACGTCTTGTTCTTATTAAAGTAAACAAAGATGCCTGATATTTCAACAGATTTTAACTTATAAAGCATAAAACACACATGAAATCAGACAAAACATTTTTTGCAATGAAACAGTATTCTTACTTTATAGGAATAGGGAAATATTTTTTATTAAAAAAGATCACAAAAAGGCAACAAAAAAGGAACAAGGAATATTTTTATATGCACATCTATGATATCTACAGATAGATTACCTCTAGCCACAGTCCCTGACCCTTCTCTTTCAAAGAGAGTTTTTTCCTCTTCTGTTGCCGAGGGCTGCTCTAAGGGGAGCTTTCTTTTTATTTTTATTATACTGCAAGGTCATAACTTTTAGATATAACATCCCTGGAGATAACTTGAACTTTGGTATTACTGTGAATAAATAAAACTGAACTCAGCATTTTAATTACATGTTCTAAAGATTAAATCCTGCAGAACTTTACACCATGAAAATACATAAAATTACCATAGTGCTTTTGTGAACATTGACTATCATTTAAATTGTATATTTCACCTAATTCAGAAAGCATTTTTATTTTCCAAACTAAAATGTCAACCTATTGATATCTTTGTGGTCTATGAAAGAGACAGAACGAAAGAAAGAGCAAATGGGCATATAGTCCATACTCACCAGAGGTGTGTCTTGTTTTTCTGACATGGCTGCACTTTCTCCTGGTTCTTCTGAAACACACCTGTAAAGACTAAGAGACTCTTCTCTTCAGGTGAGCCACCTAGCCCCAGCAGGAAGTGGTAAAAAGGCAGGGCTGTTCTCTCAGCCAATCACTGCTGCTACAGCGCAGCATTACTTTGCATGTTGGTGAGCCACGCCACACTGCTCTCATCAGGACCACACCTGTACTGGTAGGTAAGTAAGTAAGTAAAATTTTATTTATAAAGCGCCTTTCATAGAAACGATTCCCAAGGTGCTGTACAATCACCAACAGGATAAAACAATATCAAAACATCAGAATAAAACAACAGTAAATCAAGACAGAAATTTCCATCCCAGAAATTGACAGTAACAGCACTAAACACACAAACACACGAAATTAAAATGTAAAAATACTAAAGCAACAGACTGGTACTAGGCTCCCTTAAATCAACAAGGACTAATTTAGTTAAATGCTTGTTTAAAGAAGAAGGTTTTCAGATGCTTCTTAAAAGACTCAATATCACTGAGAGAACGCAGAGGAGAGGAGAGAGCATTCCAAAGATTCAGAGTCATAACAGACAAAGCCCGGTCACCAGGGGTCTTGAACCGAGTACAAGGGACAACTAAGAGTTTCTGATCTCGAGATCGCAGGTAACAAACTGGATTGTAAGAAGAAAGCAAGTCCCTAATGTAGGCAGGTGCCTGGCCTTTTAGAGCTCTAAACGTAAGGAACAAAATTTTAAACTGAATCCTAAATTGAACAGGTAACCAATGTAGTTCAGATAAGATCGGCGTAATGTGACTGAACTTAGATGTTCGAGTTAAAAGCCTGGCTGCAGAGTTCTGGACAAGTTGAAGACGACTCAGCTGCTTTTGATTTAGACATGTGAACAAACTATTACAATAATCCAGTCGGCTCAAAACAAAAGCGTGAATAACCATTTCCAAAACAGAAGTAGACATTAGAGAACGCAGTCTAGAAATATTAGTAGTTGAAAAAAACAAGTAGCAACCAAATTATTTATGTGTTTTTGCAGCGACAAGTCTGAATCAAAAGTAACTCAAAGAGCTCAAAGAGCCCAGCTGCTGTTTTATCAATGGAATCTTATTTCCAGAGACCAAAATCAGGGCCTCTGTCTTGTCCAAGTTAAGGAGCAGCAAGTTATCTGACAGCCACCTGTTTACCATCATAACACAATCCATGAGAGTATCAAGTTTATAAAAAGCTGAATCATTAAAAAAACAGTATAACTGCAAATCATCAGCATAAAAGTGATGAGACATCAGAAAATTGGTTAATTATCTGATTCAGAGGGCAGATGTACAACAAAAATAAGATTGGCCCCAAAACAGAACCCTGTGGCACTCCACATTTAAGGTGAGCTGAGTCAGAATATGTTTGATTTACTAAAACTGAAAATGAGCGCTCACAAAAGTAAGATTTAAACCAGTCTAAAATAACACCAGATAACCACATTTTTCTAAGTCTGTTTAGCAAAATGCCATGATCCACGGTGTCGAAAGCTGAGGATAGGTCTAGTAGAAGCAGAACAGAGTTCATGCCCCTATCAGCGGACATAAGCGGATCATTGGTACTGGTAAAGTGGACAGCTTTCTACATGTTTGTGGCATTTTAACTGATGGTTTAAAAGCTGATTAAATGTACCACAACTGAATGGAAAGTCTGAGGATTAAAGCTCTGCAAAGTATGGGTCAGTTGGAGTCAAATATGTCCATTTGTTTCCACAATAATATTTGTGCTCCTACATGTGCTGGTATGATTACTTTGTTTGCTCATAATCACTGTAAAACACTTGGAGTAACAATTTTCTAAAGCTGTTACTCACTGAGCTAATCTCTGTCTTATGCTTTAGAGAGGGGGTAGAAGTCAGGAGCACCAATCTGATCAGGCTGATGAAGAATGTGGCTGGTTCCGTGTTCTGTTTAAAAGATCCATGCACAAATAAAGCTCCTTTGTGGCCTTCAAATGCCACTGGTGCTGAGCTCACTGATGATTGAGAAAGAAGCCTTCCATTATAGTTTTCTCAACCCCCAGCCAGTTGTTTTCTCAGCTTCTAGCCAGTTGAGGCAGATGGCTGCCCATCCTGGTTCTGCTGTTAATGTGGAGTTATTTCTCCACTGTTGCCTGCTCCTCCATGCTTGCACAGGATGGGGGATTGCAGGGTAGCGAAGCGAAGATAACTAATTGACATGTTACACTACATCTAATTGTATTATAATAAGACTGAATTATATCTAACTAGTTGGGTTTATTTCTATAGCACTTTTCACAGTCAAAGAAAACTCACGAAGTACTTAACGATAAATTGAAATACAATAAGACATACAACAATAAAACAAATAACATAAAAATAAGAAACAGACATACGATACCATAAAAGAGACAATAAAACAAATAGACATGCAATCGTTTAAAAAATTGTCTGAATAAAAACAGTCTCCAGCTGCTTTCCGAAGGAGCTGACACTGTTAGTACAATGGAAAACCAGAGGAAGGCCATTCCACAATTTAAAAAATCTGAACCCTGCCAGGTTTTAAATTAGAATCCCAGAATCTAACATTCTCTGGTTAGATGAAGACCTGGGCTCAAGTATAAGGCTTTAACAATTCACAAATATACAGAGAAGCCAGACCAAATGACCAGAGTTCACTTGTTTAATGGTTTTTAACATCGCCCAGCCTCTGCAAAAGGTTTCTCATTCTTAGTGTGTGTGGTGTGGAGATGTGCTGGAGACACACACAACTTAGGTATGCACACATATTCATACAATTCTTTCCATTACATATTTTCTGATCTATTTTTGTTACACTTTTATACCACATTGAAATACTTAAATGTACAGCAATGTAGTGGGGGTGCAGTCAGGCATCTTGCAAAGGCATGCTTCAACATGCTGAAGGGATGGGGATCAAACATCCAATCTTTCTATTAAGTGCAGTAATTTACACCAGGGGAAATAAAAGCATGATGATTATCAAACTCATGTATTGACACAAACTTTCCTAATGTGTCAGTATTTTACAAATGTGGAGGGGGAACTGTTTCAAACCAACTGTTTGAAATAACTGTCAAGTGAAACCGATTGGTCAAACACATCACTTAAGTGTCTCAGACTGTGGTTGCAATGTAGCTTACCACAATCAGTGTGTGAATGACTGTAGTGTACCAAGTCTTACAAACTTATATCCAGCCAAAACGTATTTCTGGAAATATAATAAAGACACTGTGTTGGCTGAAATGTGTAAAAACAGGTGCTGTCATTAGGTGAATGTAACTATCCTCCATGGTTTTATTTTATTTTATTTTATTTATTTTTATTTTTTTATTTTTTGTAGCACTTTGAGATCTTTGAATATAAAGTGCACTATAAATTAAACGTATTATTATTATTATTATGGTGAGGTTTTGTGTTTTCTTTTGTATTTTGGGTCAAATGTTGGTACGATGTTTTTTTTCACTCTTTTTTTTTTATCATAAATTAAGATTTGTTCTTGTTTCCCAGGTTTTTCCCCTTAGCTTGTCTGGATAATCAGCACCTTAAACACCTGTGCTTCATCGGTTATCAATTCACCTTATCTCCCTCACTAATCAATCCCCCACCTCATCCACCCACCAGATAAAAGATTTCTTGGTTACCTTGACTCTAGTCAGAGTAAGGCAGATGGTTCATGTCATTTTTTTGTACCTTATTAAATCTTTGAGTTTACCTACCCACCTGTCTGCAATTTAAAATTATTAGAGTGACTTATTTTTTGGAGTGTTAATTGGTTGACAAGATTACGAAAAAAAATTCTCATTATAAATGAAGGTGATTAATTTCACACCAAAAAATAAAAATTAAAAAGATAAGGTTATTACTGTTATGGTTCAATAGTTTGTTCAATGAAAAAAAAATACAAACTAGAAATCAGTTTGAACCCAGCTTTACTTGTACAGATTAATAACTGTCCTTCCAAAAGAAAAGCAGTTGAATGAAAAAGTCAAAACACCATCATCAGTAAGGTTAATTAGATTAGTGAAAACTCAGATGTGACCTTTTAGGCAGCTTTAGTGACCTGAATCAGATCTGGGCAACAATTAGTAACCAGTATAATCTAGAAGTCAGTGAACAAATGTTAGCCATTTTTAATATATAAACACACAAGTTAGCATGAGTAGTTTTTTGTACTGTATGTCGAGTTCTTTTATTTTTTCTGCAATACCCCCCTCTACTGATAAGGCATATACTTCAACAGGACGATGGCCAACTTTATTCATTCATCCATTTAGTTTATTGGTTAGGTTGACGCAAATTGTTGGTTTACAGGTTAAAGATGATCTTAAATAGTACCGGGATGAAATTAATTGAAATTATATGAATTAGGTTGATAACCTTCAAGACAGAACAAAATTAATTCATCACACCAGATGTCAACAAATATAATAAACTTCATTCTTTAAATCTTACTCAAAGCATTTAGGGGTAGGCAAAATAAAAGCTAAACTATTCAGTATATCATTGTCTGTGAAGTTTATACATTACATGCATCAACAATCAATCAAATTTTTTTCCTAAACAAAGTACTTTAGTTACCACCAAGTAAAACATCTAAAATGAAAAGCCAAACATTACAATGGTGTCTCTGTTGGTAACTTAGCATTGAAGCAGAGTAGCAGAAAACCATTTCTTTCACGCTCACTCTGTTTGTAAAACCACATCTGGGACCAAACAAGGCCTGCACAGGTGGATACCTGATTAAAAGGCAGTTTCTCCCTACCTTACATGTTTTCAAGTCACCACACCCATCCAGGTTTGAATACTGCCATATATTATCATGGAAATAAAAAGAAAATAACACATTTTGACTCAACAGTGTGTTTATATACAAACAATGCTGAATCATACCTGCCAACTGTCTTGATTTGGATGGGACAGTCCTGGATTTAACCCTCTCTGTCCCACACAAGAGAAGGTAGGATGTCCACATGTCTTGCATTTGAGAAGTAGGTCTGGTAGGTTTATTTATTGTTCCAGAACTGAAATTCTTTGTGTAAAGCAGAATGTGAATGTTGGCCGGCGAGGGGGTCACTTGTTTGTATCTGTATTCATGGTGATGGGGGTCACTGTGTGTGTGTGTTTGTGTGTACATGTTTTTCTACCTGAGCCCCTTTACAGAAAACAGGATAAGTGAAGTAAGTTCTGGGGTAACTATGTGCATATCCTGGGTTTTTCGGTTTCAGAAAAGCCAGATAGCAGTTATCCTGAGTTAACTTACCCCCACAACTTACTCCGTGAACCAACCCTGCTCCGTAGCAGGATTACTTGAACAAATACTGAGTTTAGTTGACTCTTTAACTGAGAGCTGTCATGAGGAAAGTGTCAGAGAGGGCGTCCTTCTCTAAAGGAGCTTGTAGATGTTGGAGCGCTAATTCTCAGCAGAAATCTATGTCAGGAGAGGGTGATAAGACCGGGATTAGATGTCTTGTCATTTCTGGATGAAAATCTGTTTGAGCATTTTTTTGATGTATTTAATTGCACAGGTTTCAATCTTCCTTCGGATAGTCGAATCTCAGATTCAGGAAGAGCAGAGTGGTTTTCGTCCTGGTCGTGGAACAGCGGACCAGCTCTACA
>JARVJO010000164.1:27343878-27360062 GCA_031762555.1 Cynodonichthys magdalenae | reverse complement strand
TGGGTCTCTCTGCTTAGGCTGCTGCCCCCGCGACCCGACCCCGGATAAGCGGAAGAAAACGGACGGACGGACGGACTTCAGTGACAAGTTTAGTGTCAAGTTTCCAAATTCCACTACACAACCTCACACAAAAAAATGCTGCAAAAATGCTTTTAAACAAATTGGGTTTTCTGATTGGATATTGGGATTTTTTGAAAACATATTTTGAGTTTTGTTTGTATTGTATTTTCTATTGCACATTTTCTAAAAATTTTTTCAAATAGTGTTTTGTGGTAATGTATTCACTGCATGTTAGTAGATATATTTTTTAACAATAGTTTATGATGTGTTGAATCTTGGTTATGTGTGTGTTTTCTTTTGTTTTCCTTAGAGAATGGAGAAAGTGAATTGCTAAACGTAGTTGATCTGTCATGTTTTGAAATTGATACTAAGATGATGTTCATCACACTTTTTATGTGTTGCACTCCACAGATGAGTTCTACCCTGCAGCTTTTTAGGTTGCGTGATGGTTGCTTCAATTCTGAAAGCTCACATCTATGTGGGATAAGAGCAATTTAATCATTGATTTCAGAATGGTCAGATGCAGCCACAGACAGACTGGTCTTTGTGGCTATTTTGCAGAGATGGTTTGGGAAATTGCCTTTAATGTGCATTAGATGCTCCATCGTTCACATGAAGATTAGTCTCACTCACAGAAAACTTACATTTTGGCTCTGAACCTCATCATTTGGAATCCTGGCTGACTACCAGTATCATTAGCATTGTATTACTATAATACTAGCATTAGCATTGTTGCTAGCAAGCACAATTTACACACAATATTAATTGTTTATCTACCATCAGATTATATATTATTTAAATTCCCCACCATTAAACAAAGCAGAACATTCTTCTCATCCTTCATTACTATTCACCAAACACTTTGGGCACCTTGAGGCCACCAAACAAACCTTTGGTGCATTTCAACAAACGGGGAAACTGAGAAAAGTGTGATAAACTAAGTTAATTTTCTAAACACATTTTTTTTTCTTGTTTATAAGATATCTAGATAAGTGGTCCCCAACCCTGGTTCAAGAGAAACACTATCCTGCATGTTTTAGACGTTTGCCTGCTTTGACACACCTGATTTGTATGAATGGGTGATTAGAATAGCAGGTAAACAAGTACAACATGAAGTATAAGTGTTCCTCGAGGACCAAGGTTAGGAACCACTAATCTAGATAAACAGATATTGGGTCAAATTTGATGTGTTATAAGCTGAGCACCATCCAACACATACTATGCAGGAGATTTATTTCATGAAATTTCAGTGTTTTTTCATTTTTTTTTTAAGTTGGACTTAGCTATAACTGTTATGGAAAGACAGCAGCTGCTTATCCTTATGAAATGCTTTTCAAAATGTAAATGTAAAAGAATTTGAAATTGGGTTAAACAAGGTTGTTTTAATGTTACTGTTTTGTTCACAACCTAAATTTCAGTGCATTTGCAGGCAGATGTAGTGTATGAACTTTTCCAGATATGTTATTAAATTCAAAGTTGTTTTCTTTTCCTCTTTGTTGTAATATTTAAGAAATATTAATTTTTTTCTGTCATGTCTTTTGAATTATTTATTCATTTTAGTTTAATTTCTGAAATGCAGAGATCTGCAATAAAACTTTCATTACATCTCATTTGTATCAACGCTCTATTGTTTTAATCTGGCATTTTTAGAAATGTGTTTTCTTTGGTGCTGAGCTTTTGATTTTGTTGCGTTGAACATATTGTGCTTTAATTTTTTTTCTTCCTGGTTGTTTGGCTGTTAACTTGGTTTCAGTTTAGTTTTGGGTACAGCATCTTTACTGCAAGTGTAATCAATGAAAACAGAAACCTTGGGGAAAAATATTAATTGCATTGGATAAATATTCCTACATTCCTATGAGCATCGTTAGGTCTAATTTAAAGTACTAATTTAAAGCTATCATTTTCCTTTGGGTAGCTAAAATCATCTCGAATTCAATATCATAATTTATGTTTAAACGTTTCTCACTTGGGTAACACAAACTGATGGGGGTAAACCACTTTAAAATCTCTGCACCTTCCATGTAATAAAACTTTCCCTATTTCTGGACAACACAAAAGCCAAACAGTCAGCACACTTCAGGAGGGAGCAGCCTATTGTTATGGTCACTAGGGACAGATGGTCACTTCGACCCTTTGTCCACATAATGTAAAGGAATGGACACCCCGTGGATGGAGAAAGGTCCCCATCTGCTACCTAAAGGTCACCCATGTAAAGAACATGCTTTTAGCTTTTTATTTAAGACACAATGCATCCACTCCCCCTATAGGTTAAAATTAAACACATTGCACAGTTCTTGACAAATAACCCCCTGATTGGTTCTTCAAATAAAATTTATTATTTTCATCAATTCATTAGAAATTTGATTATAATTAATCAACACAATTTTTATTGCTATAAAGTTCTTTTAATAAAGATAAAAATTAACTAGTATTTAAATAGTAACAAAGGAATCTGATAGCTTTCAGTAGGAGGCCTCTAGCCCAGAGGTTCTCAAATTGGAGCCTGCTAGCTGTTTGGGGATCCTCAAAAAATTACAATAAATTATTTTTTCATATCAAAAAAGTGCAATAACATAAGGGGAACAATGCACCAGTAAAACATACTGAACCAAACAAAAAAACTAAACTATATTCATGGCATTTAAGGATTAAAACAGCAGTAAGTAGCTTTTAATCAGCCTGAGGAAGTTCCTGGGAAGTTTTCTCTTCCGTAAGGGGTCCCCAGACCCAACAAGTTTGAGAACCCCTGCTCCAGCCTGCCAAAAAAAAATATCTGATGCAGCATTTAATGCTAAAGCAGAATCATAGCCTTTGGGTTAAATATATTTTAAATTGAGTAAAAAGATGTTGCTTTAATCCAGACAAGAAAGAACCAGTTTGACAAGGTAATGAGCTATAAAATATATCACTAGAAGTCAGTTAAATTATAGATCAACAGAACAAAAATGGGACAGAAATATTGATCTTTATGCACATTATAAACATATTTTGGTTGAATATGTCAACAGCATTTTTACTAAGACCACAAGCAAAATCAACTGTACAAAAACTTCAAACTATACCATGTCAAATTTATGTTTATTCCACACCAATTAAAGTTCTTAATACTTTGGTTATGCACAAAAGTTTGACCAAAATGTCTGTTTCTGTTTCAAGCAGACAGACTTTTCCAAAAAAGACCAAAAGGTTCAAGATGAAACATTCTTTTCAAGTATAGTCTGGGCAGTTTGAGAACGGAATCAAAACAAGAAAGAACCAGTAAAACTTTTAGACATTTTAATACAAATTTCAGATGAATATATATATTTTTATGAGAAAGAAGTCATGTGATGCAAATTTCACTCATAGCTCCAACCTCTTCTCATTAGTTGGCAGAGATTTGTTCAAGCACCTACCTGAAACTTTGAAAATGAAACCGTCTGTTCCTGCAAAGAAGAGGAAGGTCATGACAACACAGCAAATTGCTTTCAGGTGTCTATTTTTCAGGTTACTGAAAGTCTCAGCCCATGTCTCAGAAAAAAATGTCCTAATTGTCTCAAAAATCAGTAAGTCCAGATTTGGATTCTTTATCAGACTCCTTGGAACCAGTTCTCAGCCTGGGTCTGTCAAGTCTGTCACATTTAGAACTAATCTTTAAACCCATTTTGTAAGACTTACTGATTAGTTTTACAATTAAGAATTTTCTGCTGTTTTTTTCATATTTTTTTTTAACGTTTTAACCTTTGTTTTATTCTTTGTCTACTTTCGTCATATGTCTTTTGAAATTTGTATCTGTAATGCACTTTTCTTTGAACTTGAAAAGGTGCTGTACAAATAAAAACTGATTGATTTAAATGGGAGAAAGGTGTAAAAAAGAAAACTGTTGGTAGTCTTTGTTTAATTTAAAAAAATTAATAAAGGACCACAGGCAGATTTCGCAGCTTGCACGTGTGAGTCACAAAACAGGGCAGTGAAGAAAACCTTTCCTTATTCTTTAGAAATTTCAAAACTAAGGTGGATGAAAATGTTTTTTTAATGCAGAAAATAATTTTAGTGCTTGCAGGGAAATAAACAAAAAATAAAGTACCGGTAAAATGTTTTAGCACAAATTTGGATGGATCATGATTTGGGTTTGTGTTGCAGCAGGTGGTAAGTGAATGTCAGGTGCTGATGTCCTTCACCACAAACTGAAGGGTGAATGTCACAGTCTGCTGACTTTTACATTTAAAACCTGACGATAGACCTTCCAGGCATCATGAATAGTAGCCAGGCCAGAATAGATCACAACTTGAATTCTTCTACAAAAAGAACAACCAAAAATCCCTCCAAACAAACGCTTATCAGACTATAATAAACAGTTTACAAGTTGTGGTGTTTGCCAAAAGGGTAGTTATGAGCACTGTCCATGAAAAAAAAAAAAAAACGACAGATGGAAACAAATACAGTGCTTAAATTTTTTAAAGGTCGATCATCTTTTACTTCATTTTATGCTTTTGGGAAATGAGTGATTTTTCAGATATTCCCATTAGCAGACAGGAGTAGACTTGACTAATTAGTCTTATGACATCTACTTGGATACATTTCCAATAAAACACCATCCAAAAATCCTTTTGTAAAATTTATAAGGAACATACTTTTAACCCTCTTACTGTGTTCATTCTTTAACTATATGTGCTCTAGGTCCAAAATGACTCCACCAGAATGTTTGATTTTAAATCCATAATAAATTTACCACAACCTAATGCTATGAGGTATTAACTATTCTCACAAATGGTCTGTAGTCAGCCTCACTGATCTGAGCTCACACGACTTTGTTCAAAGTAAAAACTAAAGAAACAAATAACTTGAGGGATTTTTGCACAATGACATGTGTATTATTTATCACAGATTACTAAGTGTCACAGTGTATCAGGAAGATTTGTTTTGAAATATTTCAAATTTTAATAGTGGTTTGAGGAACATTTTTTGTGTGTTCTTAATCAAATCATCTGGTGAAAACAAAAGTACCACATACGGCACATTATACATCTGTCAACAAAGTAATCTGTAACAATGGCTCGATTATTTCCAAGCAAATTTAATTTTGAGCAACATTTTTTTTAATGATTCGTGACTCTGGAATGATGCAAAAAAAACATTTGCAGGCTGTTGCTTTTTGTGTTTAACCTTATTTTTGTGGCCACATCGCAGATACAACATTTATCACATTACTAACACAATGTGGATCTGAGATTTTTTCTGCGATTACCCCTGAATTCTCATATGGCAAAAAACACATAATGAAAGATTACAAAGACTGATTGTGACCTCATTAGTCTTTCAAATCCTCACCAACTTGTACATCATAACGTCATCCATTTCCCACAACATTGTTGTTTAGACCATTGCTAAACACAGGATGGGTATCAAGTTTCACTTAATGATCTTGAGTGAATGATAAGTTATGGCTCAGACAAGCAAAAGCCTTGTTTTAACTTTGACCTTGTTTTGTGAGCTTGAACCTTGAATGTGTACAGGACATTCCATCTGGTGATGATTCATATGTGCATCAAGTTTCATTAAATTATGTTGAGCAGAGTAGAAGTTATGACCCAGACAAGAGAAAGTTTGTATGGACAGAAACTACACCATCATATGTTTGTCTTTTGACAGTTTAACGTTCAAAATTGCAGCTGAAAATTGAACTACATTTTAATTTTAATGTCTGAACATTGAAATGACAGAATTACTGTAAAAAAAATACAATAAAATTTCCATCAGAACATTTTCAGTCAGAAGCACAGTTTTAAAAGAAAGTACCGTAGTAAAAATTCTGAGTGCTTTTAAATAAATGAACTACATTCAGCTGAGAATCAAACTTTTCTCCCAGGTGGTAGTATGAAGACCGAGACATATATACCCCCGTCTCACCCATTCTTTGAACAAGACAGGACAGAATTTCAACCTTAGCAGGACCCTCTTCTTCACCACTGAACTGTTCCACATCAGTTGTCATGTTCTGTGTTGTCTTAAAGTTCGAACTCTTTCTCCTTTGTAGCATCTTTCATGTCAGGTTCCTGGTCTCCCTCCTCATCACCTGTGTCATGATTTGCGATAACCTCGAGGGCCTTAATACCAGCTCATCCTTTTATTACTGTGCTGCCACACAATGAACAAGCAAGGCAGAAAAAGTTCTGTATGTGATTGAAACAATGTGGTTGTTTGAGAGAGTGCAGCAGGTGTAGTTCATGTAGAAGAAAAATTCTGTTAGAGACAGATGCTCATGGTTGTTGCCATGGAGACCACAAAAGGGAGTAAGGTGTGTGTGTGTCTGTGTGTGTGTGTGTTGCCTCAAAAGCAAATGCCACTGGGTGTGAGGGAAAATAAGTATGTGCGTCTGCTGACATCAGTTTTACAAACCTGATATCTCACACGGTCATTTTTAATGATCGGCCATTTTAGACTGAGAATACAAAGGGTGTGACTAAGTTCAATAAAACAAAAGAAATTGAATGAAAATTATCAAAACTGATTTGGTTTGGTTAGATGACTTGTGTGAATTGGAAAAAACTAAAGTTGGATCTAAAATGGCTGACTTCAAAATGGCCACTATGGTCACCGCCCACCTTGAAAAGTTTCCCCACACTCAAATACTAATGTGCCACAAACAGGAAATTAATATCAGCAACCATTCCCATTTTATTTAGGTGTATACATATAAATGGCCCATCCTGTATTATTTTAGGAAAGAAAACCTCCAAAAGGGTTTTGCAGTTTTAAACCTATTTTTTCAGACATTGTATGCTCAATACTCATATACAGTGAGAATATTCAGCAAAAAAATATGATTACATCAGTTGCAGCTGTATGTGCTCAACAGTTCAGTTCAGTCCAGTGTTGTATAAAGTACTACAAAGTGATACTTGAGTAAAAGTACAAGTGTTTTACAAAAAATTACTTTGGTAAAAGTTAAAGTCTCCTTTAGGGATATTACTTGAGTAAAAGTCTTAAAGTATCTGATAATTTTTGTACTTAAGTATTTAAGGTAAACATATTGATTTAAAATGAGCAGTTAGATTTTCTGTAATGACATTTATTAGGAGGTGACTTACTAAAAAATATTGAAGAAAAGACTGTCATATTAAAATAATTTATGTTAAATTTAGGATGCAATAGTCTAGCTGTTTGAGTTTATATACATATATCAAGAGTGCCCAAACCTTTTCCCCAAAATGGAAATCTATCCAAGGGTTGGTAACCAAACGCAATAATATAATTAATGAAATACAAATACTTCTTAAGTACAGTCGCAGTGGTCCACATTTTTGACTGACTGCACTCCAGCCTCTTATAGTCATTGGGTCAATGAATGGAAGGACTTTAGGTGTAAATACTGTGTTTCTACATAGGATGACAAATTACAACCTAGTAACCATGGCAACTGCTGGTGGCCCACAAGCCCCAACTTGGGCACCTCTGATATACAGTATTTATATATATATATATATATATATTCTGCCACATACATCTTCGTACTTGGCTACATATGTCTGCTATGTCCTGCTGGAGTGTGACATGATTTATTGTGTACAAACTAATACAATATCATAAATTTATATATTTATACTTTTTTATTCAGCCATGATTAAATTCACTCTATCTAAAAGGCGTAATTTATGAGGATGTTATTTATTTTTTACAAAAACAAGCTGGAATGAAAACAAGCAAAAATGAAATAAAAGTGACAACTTTCTTCTTTATCCCTTTTTTAAAAATGTCAGGAGTTGAAAGTACAGATAATTGTGTGAAAATGTAAGGAGAAGAAGTAAAAAGTAAGCTTAAAAATAATTACTCGAGTAAAGTACAGATACACAAACATTCTACTTAAGTACAGTAACAAAGTATTTGTACTTAGTTACTTTACAACTCTGGTACATTCAGGGCGTATTCATCACTCATACAGATGAGAAAACATTTGGTTTCAGCACCTCTCGTTCTGACTGGTGATGGAGCTGAGTGGAGGGTTGGGGCAAGGTACAGTGTTTGTGTTGTTGGAGGAGGAGAAGGACGGAGGGGATGACGACAGCTGGTCGTAGCTCGGCAGGTTGTCCTGACTGGGGAGAACATTACAGGTTCGTCTGAGCTGAGGTCTCAGTCTGCCTCGGCTTTCTCGGCCTCCAACGTCCCTCTGGTCCAGCAGTAAAGTGAGAGATTCGGCCATGCGGTTCAGAGTTTGGTCCATATGAGAAATCTAACAAGAGTTGCAGCAGATATTACTAAAGCAAATCATTTATTGTATTTTGAAAACAAAAAGAAATCTCACAGCTGCATTACAGTGGATTAAAATAGAACAATTTTTCAAAAACATAAAATAAACATACATTTGCACCTAATCTAATCAGGCAATTTATAAGCAGCATCACCATAGCCTTTACATTTCCAGGAAAATCATAGTTTGACTCTCTAAAAGAAATGCAATGCATTTGATCACTGTGTCTATATTTTCAAGTGTGTTGTAAACACTTGAGAAGAGAATTGCAGGTGGAAGGTTTTTATTTTTTTGATTCATCTCTAAAAATGAAAGCGAAAAGCTGCACTTTGTGAGCTTCAGAAATATTTTTTGTATCAAAAGCAGGGCAACATGTGTAACCACAAATTCCATATTTCATAAGTAAAAATAAATGTTTTTTTAAATAACCAAAGGTATTAAATTTACATTTCAAAATATTTAACATTTGAAATAAATTCATCATAAAATACATTGATAATTTTTAAATTCCTTCTAAACCATATTTGAAACATTCCTCTGTTTTTGTTTTCTAATGGTACTTCAGCTTTTAGCTATTGTTCTGCTACTTTTAGCTTTTAGCTACTATTCTGCTACCTTTAACCAAAATTCTGCCACTTGTGTATTTTAGTTACCATCTAGCTCTTACATTTTAGCTGCAGTCTTAATAACTTTAGCTACTGTTTTGCTAATGTTAGTTTTAGCATCTGTTTAGGTACCATAGATCTGCCTTAGCATCTTGTTAATTTTAGCTTTAATCATGTTTTGCTGATTTTATTGTTGGCATCTGTTTTGACAACTTAAGCTACATTTCTGTAATTTTTAGCTACTGTTCTGCTGTGTTTAGCTTCAAGCTACTGTTCTTTTGTTTTCAGCTTGTGTTCTAGCAAATTCTAGTCACATTATGTTCATTTTCGACTTCACCACTGAGTTTCAACTTCTACAGCAATTTCAGCAAAGTCATTCAGCTCTTAGCATTAACTTTGCATTTGTGCAGAAGACACAGTCTCTCTAGTTGACTACAATTGTTTTAAATCAAAAGAAAATCTGTGGGACACTTAGAGTTTAGGAAGAATTACAGATTTTTTTTTACTTATTATTTTTTTGCACAAGTCCTACCTTTTCCTCCATCCTGTCCAGTCTTGATCCAATTGAGTTGTTTCCTTTGTCTCTGGCTCGGTCTTCAGAGGTTGACATTAAATATGTGAACAATAAAACCAGAGGGTCAGGTCTGCAGTTTGATTCAAAGGTAAAACTGTGTATTCTGAGTGCAAAGGGAAATGAATTATTACCTGAACCTGTCTGGAACAAAGTCATCTTCCCTAAAGACTGGTCTAGTCTGAGAGAAATGATCAGAAGCTCAAGTTAGAGGAAAAAATAAATCTCTGTACATACTCTCCTATACCTTTTCTGTTTAGTTTTCAGTGTTGTTTTGGGGGAATTGTGGCTGTTTAAGTCCCATTGGCAAAAAGCAGAACATACAATTTGAGCACCATGCATTACTCAGAGGACGTAACTCATATAAGGTTATTTTTACTTTAATAATAATAATAATTTACCTTCTCTGTAGCTCCTTGATTCGCACCATGAGGTTGAGGTGACCCTGAGAATATTGTTCAATCACGTCTCGCACCTCATATGGCTTACGGGCTTGCTAAAACAGAGGAAACAAAAAACTTCAGATTGTTACATGACCAAAGCCTAAAACTGTTTGTACATGTTTGTTTTTGTTGAGGGAACTTTCATTTTCAGAGGATTTTTTGATCTTGTTTGGTTGTGGGTTTCCAACTCCCTAATCAGCGAGGCTGAGCATGGTGTGCGTAGGGAGGTTTAAAGCCCACACACAAGCATATTAGTTCTGCACACATTGCAGTTTGTAACTATCAGTTTTATTTTAATTGACCAATGTGAGGGAAACTCTGCAAAGACATTTTAGAGCTCTGTCCTGCATAGTTTCTTGTGATAACCCCCCCCCCCCCCCCCCCAAATTCTGGTGGTTGATGTGTGGGGGGGATGTGATTAGAAAATGTACTTCCTGAAGACCCAACCAAGCTCCACATAGTTGTACTCATGAAAGAGGGAACATCCTCGTAAGCAAGTTTAAGTAAACTGCTTCACCCCTCTCTCTGTATGTGACATAGCAACTGCTTCAATGAGGCATTTGCTAACACAACAACAAAAGAAAAACATAAACAAAAAACATATAATTAATTTAAAAGAAAGTACACCATTTCCACAATCCTACATTATGGATATTTTAATGTGCTTGTCAGAAATTTGTAATTTACTATCCTGGTATGAAATCTTATGATCCAGTGTCAATACTGAAGTGGAAAAGATGTGTTGTAAGATACTGATTTTAATTTGTTTTATCAGCCTCCACTCTAGCTTTCTACTGACTCTAGTGTCTTTTCTTCTTGTAAAATGTCAAACTCTACATTGAAGATGCCTCAAGATTAGTCATAAATAGCATTGGATTAATTTGAAGGCAGTCTTGGGATTTAAATGTTTAAGCTTTCAATGCCCGTCTAAGCCAAACAATGTTTTGAGAGTGAGTAAGTTATGTGTGACTGAAAATACAGTAGCATTTCCATTTTTTATTTTTTTTAGGCTTCTACCCTTTTTTGTTTCTACTATGCTCCCTATGTGTTTATTTAGAAACTTTGCCATAAAAGGTGTACAAAATATTTTAACCAATAATTTAGCTTCTTTATCTGCTTTTCTGATTCATAGCCATTCAGAGCTGATGCCGATCTCAAATGGTCACTAGGCAAATTTACCAATTTTGTGCTAAAAATAGTAATGTAATGTAAGATCTGAGTTATGTAATACTTGTTGTGGAGTTCCTCAGGGTTCTGTGCTTGGACCAAAATTGTTTATTGTGTATGATTCGGTCAGTATGTCAAGGCTTTTAAAATTCATTTCTTTATTTATTCTGGTGAAGATACTGAACAGATATTGGAGGTAAAACACAGTTTCTGAAAATACAAACTTAGGTTCAACTTAAATTACCACTGAATTTGGATAAAACAAACTGTGATATTTGGTAACAGATAGAAACCTTTTGAGGTTCCATTAAGAGTTGATGGTGTTGAGATTCATAGAATTTTTGAGGTGAAGTTTTTGGGAGTCGTCATTGATGAAAAGCTGACATGGATATCCCACATAAATTAATTAAGAATAAAAGTAGCTAAATCAATTGCATTGCTGTAAAAAAAGAGTTATTGAATGGTAATTCTCTGTATTTATTGTTTCACAACCATTACAGTATACAATTCCATCTAATGTACTTAAGTCTGGGGAAAAGTACGTAAAAAACAAACCCCGTTTTTGTTGTACAAAAAAGAACTGTAAGAATTATTACTAGAAAGCATTGCAATCACCCATTAAATACATTATTTCATTAGTTAAATGTATTGACATTTTATGATTTAGTTGATGTAATATATTACAGTGTATGTATAAGGTCCATCTTACCTTGAACCATCCAATCAAAATTTGCTAAGAGAGTTGCTGTAACCTTTAAGGAATTTAGATTTTTGTAAAACCGCAATTTCAAACAAGCTTGAACAAATCAATATATGAATGAATGATGCCCCAGGTCCAGCAGCCGTGCAGGGTGCTACCCCTAAAATAAAAAAGAAATACCACATGAGGATAAGTGAGGGTAAAAAAAAATCAATAAACATAATTTTGTGTCCATTAAATGTTACACATTATGGTATTTGTAGAAAAAATTTCTGCAGAGCAAAAAAAAAAAAAAGCAGGGTAGATAAGGGAAGGCTGAAGAGAGAGGGGAAGAAGCATCTGCCTTTGCCTAGAGCAGAAGCAAAACAAAAAGTTCATTATTCATTCAACAGTTTTGAAATCACGTGAAAGTTACCAAGAGATTACTTCAATTCAAGGAATACTACTGTGGAATAATCTCCAGATTGATGTTAAAACTGCTCGGGAAAAAAAAGTTATTTTTAAGAGAATGATGAAGGCTAGTTTGTTGAAGAAATATGATATTTAATGTGTATGGGTGGAACATGTAATGTTGTTTGCGAAGCACCTGATATTGTTTTTTGTCAGTATTTTAACTTGAAAAAGAGGTAGGGAGGAATATACATCCTTTTCTTCTTTCTGCTTCCTTTTGTTTCATTTATGACTTGTGTTTTGTTTTATTGTATATAGATTTTCTAACATAAGTTTTGGTTTCATAATTTTCATAATGACAACAATTTGACTTAGAATTTTTTGTTTTCTTGCTGTAATTTTGTAATTAAGTCATTTATTTCTACAAATGTTATTGCTTTTAGTCTTTAAAGACACCAGAATATGCATATAAGTAATTTTATTTGTCAGACTGATGACACCATTTTAAAACACTGAATTAGATGCAGTAATCAGTTACTCAGTATTCATCACCTCTGAAAATGGTATAGTTGCAGCGAGGCGTCATTTGCAACACATTCTCCCAAGTGCTGCACATTAGTGAATCCCTGTTTGTCTCATGTATTAGGAGACTTCTATTTTGACACTTCCAAAATGTACTGTATTTATACACGTATAATAACCCTAAAATTCACCCATTAAGTTGAGGAAAGGGCCTAACAGGAGGTTTTTTGTTCTAATGTACTACCAGAATGAATGTGAATAGTTTCTTTTTTAAAACTGAAATTTTGTGTGTGTGTGGGTGGGGGGGGGTAAATCATCAACATTTCTCCCACTGTAAAATATGTTGCACATAGGTAAGCATCAAGGGTGCACCTTTAGGTCTAGGGGATATACTTATTTATTTATTTATTAAATCTTTTACCTTTGTTAAACAATTCATTCAACAGATTTGAAATCACGTCAAAGTCGCCAAGAGATTACAAGAGAGTTGCAGCTGTTTACTTAACCAATTAATTTCTACTGTGTTAGCTAAATATATACATTTTATTGGGGGGTTATATAGTGACTGACTGGATCAAATTATTGTGGGGGGCATAACTCTTTAACTCCTCTGCAAATTGCACCCATTGTAAGCGTATAAACAACAGTAGGTGACTCAGAGGACACAAAACTTTTTTTTTTTTGGTGAACCAACGAGATGAAAAGAAGACGTAGACGTCAGTTGCAAGTTCTCATGCTCAATAGGACCAGGCAAACGTCTCCTCAAATCTGTCTATCTTGCTAAATGAATTGAACCAGACCATTTTCAGCAACAGGCAGAAACTCAAGCTACTGCTCTGCAGCCTTTGATTCTCCACAGCCACAAACACATCCCCAAAATAATATGTTTCCCCACCAGAAGGTACATTACAATGCATGCATAAATATGGTAATTGTTGACTGCACACTGACAACTGATTACTTTTGAAGTCAACTCAATTCAAGCTGGCCACAACAACAAATCAAATTTATCCAACACAAAAATGGCCACAACACAGTCAGTTTTTATAGATATTGATGTGGTATTAGGTGAGTGTCATTCATGATATACAGCATACTCTAAAAGGTAACACATCTCACAATATCTTGCATCTTGCTTTGTTTAAACCTCTGACATTAAAATGGCAACATATTCCTTATACAATACATTCTTTCAAGGGATGTTTGGCTTTAATTATCTCAGCATTGACAAAGTTTAAAATGCTTATTGGGAGAATCTTATTTAATCTTACCTGGAAATTTCTCTTGGCCACAAAATAACGCATTCTCTGAATAACACGGATAGCTTTCCGATGCGACTCTGTTAGTCTGTGAAAAAAAAAAAGTTTCCGATTAAGTTTCACTTGTTATTTTTAATTTCCCTTTACAGTATTTCAACAGATGCATCAGCTCAACATAAAAGCAGATGACCTTGCACAAAACATTCAATTAGAAGTTAGTCGTCTTCTAATGTGGCTCTATATTTTTCTCAATTGAAACAGAACAGTGAAAAAAAGGACAGATGGATGACATGGCCTTTATACCAAACTCATCAGTTTAGAGGGAAAATATTAAGCATGCACGTGATTCCCACATCAAAGCTTCTCCCTCATGGCTCAGTTTCTTTTGAGTGTTACCAAGGTGATGAGCAGCGAGAACAAAGGCGGGTGAGACATAGTAAAAAAAGCCCAGAGTGATTGTGAGGTAGTTAGCCTACATTATTAGGTTGTGAGAATTATTGAATAGCTGTTACTTATCAGGGTTCATTACTCTGAAAAAGCAGTGAACGAGCATGAGAGGTGGGAGAGGAGGAGTGAGTGTTTTGGTGCTTGGAAAAAAAACAAAACAAAAGGAGAAAGCTCTGTATGTGTCTCATTATGAAACTCTCAAAGGCAGAGCAATAGGCTGATTTGCAAAAAGGCTATCACAACATTTGGTCAAATTAGCACAATGAAATGTCAATAATGTGCTCTCTGAGCTGTTATGGAAATCCATTTTCATAGCAAAAAGAATATGGGTTAGTGATATAACCAGAGACCAGACAGTGAGGCAAATGTGTCTTAATTCAATAGGCAGATGATGACATGTTCTTAAAGTATAATGTAAACACAGAAGACATCTTCTCTACCATTAATGAATGTTGTGGTAGAAACCTCTTCAGCAAACATTAAAGGATACAATCTTTAAAAGTGATAGTTCACCATTTTATACACAGGCCTTGGATAATAGTCTGTCTAACATTAGATGCGTGATGTTTTGTCACATATCCGGCCAGAAGTCTATGCCATTTGGGGTGCCATGGCATAGAAAAGTTTGGGAACCTAAGCCCTAGACCTCACACCTCACTCATGGGACTCATTTTTTATTACATGGACTTCTAGAATACTCAATTCTAATGCTTGACCTTTTTTATTTAACACTTAACAAGAAAGTTAGAAAGCACATTTTATTATTGTTATGGGCTATTCTTTAGAAATTTTTATGGTCAAGCCCAAATTAAAATCCTATCAGTTCTCTGTTTTCTCAAGTAACCAGTAGTTACCATCACTACTGATGAAGTCTACTAACATAGAATTATCTACGGTCACACATTGAAAATATGCATCTATGAAAATGCCATTTGCAGATGAAGCTAACCGTAAGCATTTTTTTAGAGTGATTTAGGATAAATTAGTTGCTTACAAAACACCTTATTTTCCTCATTAAATTCAGCTGACAATTTTTTATCATTTGCAAAACATGTACCAATTTTATTGGTGCCTCTACCTGCAGCAAAGCATGGCTCTCAAAATATCACAAATACTGTATAAAAGGATCTATCTTGCAATGCTGTTAAAATTTTTTTTTACTACAAGGTTTTACAGGAAGCTACAGCAATTATTCAGAATTTAACAGTAGTGGCTCCAATACTTACCTGATCAAACTGAATAAAAACAGACGAAGCCGAAGCCAATTACACAAATTTCTAAAGAAGACATTTAGGATGTTTTTGTGTGACACACTAACTACTGTATACCTACTCTAGTCTTGTCAAAGAAGAACTTGTATTTTATGTTTCTGAAAGCCCATCCATCCATCCATCCATCCATCCATCCATCCATCCATTCATCCATATTTTTAATCTGTAGGAGAAAACTTGAGAACCAGAGAAAACCCACATATGCAAAGGGAGAACATGCAAACTTTTTGCTTTGTTTCTAGTCACCTGTTGCAGTAGGTAGTTGAAAATGGAATGGAAGGAAATGTAACTTCTTTTAATGGAAATTATACTTTTTGGTTTATGCCAATAATTCATGACATACTTTTATTCTCTTTTTAGGTGACCTTGTACCCTAGGTAGGACCAGAAGTGGTGCAAACTTTGTTTTTCTTTAAAGGTGCAATATTATGTGTTTCTCATGCATATTTTTAATTCTATACCATAATAAAGTAACTATGTCACCTTTAGTTGTTATTAAAATGCTGTTTATATAGAAAATAAA
>JARVJO010000164.1:27330969-27343778 GCA_031762555.1 Cynodonichthys magdalenae | reverse complement strand
TCTGGACATGTTTTTGATGAGAGGATAACATTATAACATGATATAAAACTCAAAAAAGTTGATTTTACATGATATTGGCTCTTTAAGACTGCACTACTTAAAACTATATTCACTGTTTGCTCTAATGTGTTATTGGTTTGTTTTGGTAACTCTTAGTAAACTAAGGACTGTGGGAGATTTCAGTTCTGGGGAGGACAAGGTAGCCAAGAACAGAACTGTATTTCCCATGATTTAAAACTGCTTATCTTTTATTTTATCTTATTTTTATTTATTTTATCTTGTGTTTTTGTTGTTGTTTTGTTCTTTTTCATTTCAGAAAAACTTAGCTCTACCATAAAAAGGGGCTTTTTGCTCAGCTGACATGATGGGACCCTTCCTGGTGGAACATCAGGACCTCCTCTCAAAAAGTGAGTTGTTTTTCACTATGTCAACATATTATTGATTAGAACTACATTGCCGGGCTGCATAACAAAATAATAATAATAATGTGAAGTTAATTTCAATGTTATTTCATTATTTAGTTTATCATGCCTCTCAGTTATGTTGTGCATTTTGTATTTGCTTCTATTAATGATTTTATTTTTGACCTAGATGGCAATAATAAACTGGGAAACTGACTGGATCCATCTGGTGTACAGTACTCATTACAAGCCTTTCATGTTTTCAAAAATCCAAAATCATAACTGAGCTTTGGGGTATTCACTTCAGAAGTTTTATTTTCTGTTTTAATTTTGTTTTCTTGTTTTGTTTTTTTTTTGGTTGCTTGCTTTTTTGATTTTTTTCTTTCCTGGTGAGCCATACAGTGGTTGGGGTCGGACCAAGTTCTTCTCATCACTCTCTCTGCTGTAAAAATCACTGAACGTGCCACTTGGGTCCTTGCCGGCCACTGCAGAAAGATTCTGGTTGAACCTGAGTGAAAAAGCTGAAATCAAATTCAGCCCAAGGCCAAAGCAAGTCGGAAGAGATAATTTGCTGATTATCACAGATAAAATGAGAAGTTTCTGGAAATCACAGCAGAGTTTCCAGCTCTGAAGTTGCTTGTCATTCAGACAGGAAGGGATGACGTTATGAATCGACAGTCAGAAATTCTGAAGAACGATTTCACACAGTTGCTGAATGCAGTTCAGAATCTCAACATGGATGTGCTCATCAGTGGGCCCATCCCTACAGCCAAAGGAGGGGCTGAGAGATTCAACTCATATATATGGGGATAACTTTGATCTCTTTCGAGAGAGAAGACATCTGTTCAAGTCTGATGGACTGACTCTGAATCGACCTGGAGCTGAGCTTCTAGCTTCAAACATGAAGTATTTCCTGAATCAAGTTTGAGCTGGAAACAAACAACAGGAGAGTCAGATCAGCTGATGTCTGAACCAGAAGAACTGGATCAGCCTCACAGACAGAAGATCTGGAAAAGGAGTTTCCCCAACCTGCAACAGGAGAACAACCAGACCCCACTTTCTCTCCACCAGAGGACCCCAAACCTTCTTCCTCTGAAACCCCAACAGGACAGAAAGTGGGGTGCCCCCTCCTGGATTTTGGCGCAAATCCACAAAACCCTCATCTTCAAGCCCCTGGCACTAAACCAGCCTCTACCAAGATTCACAGAACCCCACCACCCCCTCTGACTTTTCCACATATGAAAACAGACAAGTCTGTTTGTGTTCAAGATGTTCCAGAGACGTTTCTGTGATATTTAATTAAGTTTTGGGGTTAGTAATGTTATTGCTGTGGGTGGGATAAAAATTGAATTACTGGGGTTGGGATTGTAGAAAAGTACAAATAGTTTTGTGTTGACAATTTTTCTAAACACATTAAAGGATTGTTTTATTGTTTTACTAATCGTTTTATGATCAGATGGGGGAGGTGTAATGGAAATAATACTTTTTGGTTTATGCCAGTAATTCATGACATACTTTTATGACCTAGGTTTTCATGACACTCTGTTAATTAGTAGATAGAATGATTATAGACAAAACAAGATCTGCTAACAACAATCACTCTCAGATACTACTTGTAACATGTCAGATAGAGATAGAATAATGTATAAATAAGTGTATTTGAGACTGCCTCATTACACACATTCTATATACTACTGTCCTGTGCAACATGATGTATGTCTTGCATATGCAATAAATACTGACAACCATTCCACGGAGTACTTTTTATTCTTGGACCACATATTTCTGTCTAGGGTAAATAATATTTCCACAACATGTTATGATCTGTGTCTGTGCTTATGATTTATTCTACTTTTCTGTCTTGTCTCTCTCTGTTTCTTCCTCCTGCCTATCTTTGCTCCAGCCCCGCCCACTCACACCTGATCCTCATGTTTCTTCCCCAGGTGTTTCTTGTTTCTTTAATTAGTTTGCCTTTATATTCTGTGACCTGTCTTCAATTTTTGTTGGTTCATTGTGCTGTTTTCCCACAGCCTGTTGGATGTTTTAACCAACCTTAAAAAAAAACAGCAGGCAGGTTAATTTGTTTTTACCAAGCCAAGTCAACCTAGACCCCAAACTGAAGGAACTATGTTGGAGGCTGATAAGGCCAAATTGCTGAGACTTATGGAGAACCTGCAGCATGAGCTGGCTGGCCTGAGGGGATTTTTTTCTTCAGGGCCGGCGACGCTGGGGGTTTCTGGGGCCCATCCTCCCCATCCCTTTGATTCTGGTCCTCCTGCTCTGGTTCCACCCGGTCCTCCTGCTCTGGTTCCAGCCGGACCTCCTGCCATCGCTTCCATGTCGCCCAGGTCGTCTGCCATCACCTCTTCATCCCCTCTGTCGCCTTTAGTCGCCATCGTCGAGACTCTGGCTCCCTCAACCTCCGCCGGCTCCTCATCTGCTCCCGCTGCCTCCCTTGGCTCCACGTCTTCTCCCGCTGCCTCCCTTTGCTCCACGTCTTCTCCCGCCGCCTCCCTTGGCTCCACGTCTTCTCCCGCCACCTCCCTTGGCTCCACGTCTTCTCCCGCCGCCTCCCTTTGCTCCACGTCTTCTCCCGCCGTCTCCCTTGGCTCCATGTCTTCTCCCGCCGCCTCCCTTGGCTCCATGTCTTCTCCCGCCGCCTCCCTTGGCTCCTCGTCTGCTCCCGCCTCCTCCCTCCTGGTTCCTGCGGCCTCGGCAGATTTGGGGGGACCTCCAGGCCGGCCTTCTGAAATTGGCCTCTGTGGCGGAGAGATTCGTGGTCGTCCACCTGAGTGGGGGCAACTTGTCAGATGTGCCTAGGGCCATCGTTGTGACTTTTTCTGTTTTTTTTCTCCCAGGGGTTCCCTGTCGGTTTTTGTTTTTCTTACTTGTTCCTTGTCTTGTCATTGTTCTAGCCCTCTGTCCGGTCATCGTTGTTTGTACCCCCCACCTCCCTCCCGTGCTCATGTCTGTTTATTTTGGGGACGTCAGGAGCCGTCCCTTATTGGGGGGGGCTATGTTATGATCTGTGTCTGTGCTTATGATTTATTCTACTTTTCTGTCTGGTCTCTCTCTGTTTCTTCCTCCTGCCTGTCATTGCTCCAGCCCCGCCCACTCACACCTGATCCTCATGTTTCTTCCCCAGTTGTTTCTTGTTTCTTTAATTAGTTTGCCTTTATATTCTGTGTCCTGTCTTCAATTTTTGTTGGTTCATTGTGCTGTTTCCCCACAGCCTCTTGGATGTTTTCATGTTTTGCCAAGCCTTGTACCAAGCCAGTGAGTTTTTTGAGCTGCCTTGTCAGCAATTTTTGTTATTAAATACTTTTTGTTTTTTGCACCTTTAACCTGCCTGCACCCTGGGTTTATTCCTGCTACCACTCTTAACACAACAGTCATCTTTTTTTGTCACCTGTTGCAATTGGTAGTTTATTTGGATTTACTGTCCATCCATCTCTCCTTCTGAAGATTGGGTTGCCACATCAAAATGAAAGATGACTGTCCAAACGCATTCTCACTCCCAACTCGTCACATACTGACAATTGATCAAGGTTCCCTCTGTGTCTGATTTTGATGCGTCGAGTAACCCCCTCTCGTCAGTTATTGACAAGATGAGAAAAAGGAGGAGGAGTCTGTTGTAATTTTTTTGAAAAGTGTAAAAAATGCACGACAACTAACTCTCCCAATCCCTGAACTTAACTTATATTAGCTCTAGACATCATATCCTTGACCTCACTACTGTCTTGGTTGGTGTATTCATGCTTTGGTTTTCTCTAAGTGTTTTCCTGTGTGTTTTTTGCCCCGCCCTCGCTTACCTGTTTCCCTTTGTGTCTTCTCCAGGTGTTTCTGGTTTGTTCTCATTAGTTTGTCTTTATATTCTGTGTCCTGTATTCTGTCGGTGTCTGATCATTTTGCAGTGTTCCCCAGCTATTGTGGTGTCCTTGTCTTCATGGGTGTAATGGACACGGGGTATGCGTGGGACATGTCCCCTGCAATTTCTGTATCTGTGTCCTCTGTCCTCCACACTTTTTTCAACCACTACAACTGTCTAATCTGCTATTAAGATGCCGTTACACGTTTTTCCGAGCTGTCTTTAAACGCACCATGGGAAAACACAGGTGCGCACCTGTGGATCACCAAGGGGTGCAGAGCTGCATCGTGTGGGTCAGACACAATGGCGGACTGGCTGTCTGTGAGCTCTGATCACAGAATGGCCAGTGTTCTGTCGGGTCAGGCGGCTGCAATGCAGCCACCTGTGTTTTTGTTCTTTTACCCCATAAAATGTTGCTGGGTACCAATACAGCCGCCTCCGTGGCAGCTGGTGGATAACGTTGGGAGAAGCCCCTCCCAAATTGAAAAACAGAGAGGAAGAAAGGTGAGCACCTGTTTATTGTGTAAAATGATTACTATTACTTTAAACATGTAGCGTGTCAGCACTGCTTGGCACAATGGCATGTGCTACAAATGAAACTAGATCAAGAATAGCAAAAAAAATAAAATGGAACTTTAAACTTGTTTGATAATTTATAGCATTAATTTTCTGATCTCAACCACAGCAGTGAGTTTAAAACCAGGATGATTCATTTATTGACTAGTTGATGAACCTGTCACCAAAATAGTAATGAAATCAAGTGTTTTATTTATGTAGGTAAAAATATGATTAGCAACCTGTTAAAATACTCCAGAATGCAAAAAACAGCATCTACTTCCATCATAATTTCCTGGGGGAGAACCCCCAGACCCCCCACCAGTGTGCCCTTCATACACATTACAATGCTTCTGATGGCCATGAGTAGCAGCAAAGATGAGTATAGTAGGAGCACTTATGTAAAAGTACTAAAGTATGTCTCCTGGTGCTGTACTGTGTGTTATGTGTTTTCAACTACTAAGGAGAGGTGTGATTGAATGTGAGAAGATAATAAAAAAAAAACTCTAGACCTCTGAAAAATGCGTCCCCCTCACTTCTGAGATGGTGATTACGCCCTTGCTTGTCTTCACATTCTCCAGAGAGATTCTTGTTTTTGAGCTGCCTCGCCAGCCTTTTGTTTATTAAAGCCTTTGTTTTTGGACTTTGCCTGTGCCCTTTATGTTTACTGCGTCACACCAGATAGAATGATTAGACCACAGTACCCAGCCTGCAGGCGAAAATTTTCTGGTCTGCCTTTGCTACCACGGCCAGCTTTTCCTCCCCTGATTCAGAGGAGCTGGTCCCGTTTCTGCAGCCCTGCGAAGATCAGGTGACGCACCTCCTGATCAGTGGTTCTCTGATGATTCCCCGGTGGTCTCCCACTTCCTCCTCCCGACTGCTGCTCTGTCGCCAAATCGAGCCCACAATGGCGGCACGTCCAGATCTGCTGCTCCTGCCTGGCCACAAGTGGCTCCTCTAGTATGCTCAGAGGGTCTTGGCTGAGCGCCTTGACGCACACACTCCCACCCCTCCTGTTGTTCCAGATCCCAACCCAAAGATTCTATGTGGTGTGTCAATAACTGATGCGAGGCGGTTACCACACACATCAAAACTGGACGCAGAGGGAACCTGTAACCATCAATATGAGACGAGTTGGGAGTGAGAATGTGTTAGACCAGGGGTGTCAAACTCCAGTCCTCGAGGGCCACGATTCTGTATGTTTTAGAGGTTTTCCTGCTCCAACACACCTGATTTCAATGGATAGGTGATTGTGGTCTGCTTCTGCACAAATTGAAGAGTTAATCCAGTCACTGAATCAGGCACGATGCAGCAGGAAAATCTCTAATGCAGGATCATGGCCCTCGAGGACTAGAGTTTGGCACCCCCGTGTTAGACAGTCAGCTGTTTTCTAGTTTTTATACTGTCTCAAATTATAATTTCCTCAAATGACTGATGATTGCTGAACATTATCTTATGTGGGTCAAAGCCACCGTTGGCCACCCCCTGGCTCTGTCATTGTGCATGGAGGTTGCTAAAATTGCTACCTCCGCTCATCAGGGTCTGTCACTCTGCGCCACCTCAGACAAACAAACAAACAAACAAACAAAAACTACCTCTATTTTTATACACAGTGTAACTTCCACCTACATGAATACCTTGTATCAAAATACATTAAGGTTTACTTGCATTCCCTGCTCAGTTCCAGTCCAGAGAGGACACACTTATCTCAAAAACTACAAGCATTCACTATTTAAATCTCTCAGCAACATTAGACATTGGTGTACTTCTTATTTGAGTCTATTATTGTTTTTCCCACTTCCTCACAAAGGCAGCCATTCATACAGCACCCTATTAGATCTCTACAAAGCTAACAATTATCTTTGGAGACTAATCAGTGCCAATCACATTCATACACTGATGGGACACACATCAGAGGTATCAGGGGTGAAGTGTCTTGCCCAAGGACATAACAATTGAGACCGCTGGAATGGGGGATTGAACCAGCGACCTTCCATTTCCAGGATGACTTCCCTAACCACTCTGCCACAGCCGCTTTATCAATCTTATTTAAAACACAGTCACATAATTCAGTACAGTCCAAACTTAATTATGAGAAACAAAACATAATCCTATGAAGACAATGTTGTTTAAATCTGTTGAACCTGTGAGTGAAAATAGAGTTTCAAATATCATCAAAAAGCATGGGAAAAATGAACACTGATGTCAAGAGGAAACAGCACCGATCTCAAACTAGAGCCAGATTTGGGTTGCTAAGACCACTGAGTTTTACAGCAAACAGCTTGCTCAGGGTGAAACGCAAGGTTCACACTCAGATAGTTTGAAAGTTTAGCTTTTTTTTTTCTGGTGACATGGTGACACCAACATAAATGTTGTAATTATACTTTACAGTTGATGACAATACATTTTTTGTGTTGGGGCTAAAGGTTTTCATATATGTATTTTCTTTTTCAGTAAAAGGTTTTGGTAGCCCTTAATAATAACTACACCTTATTTAGTCTTGCTTAAATTTAAATAAATGATAAGTTAACTCTGAAAACATCATTATTTAAGGGTGATTTATACGTAATAAGTGATAAATTAACACATTTATTACTGCTTTACCCATACTTCCAAAACCAACATAATCATTGTTTATTCATGTTTAATAACTCATTGATTAACTATACTGTGTATATATCTATGTAAATACTTATATAAATGTACTTTAACACAATGTGTTAGACATGAATTAATGGTTAGAGAACATCTGAATTGACTATCTACTAATCCTGGAATAGATCATTAATTAAGGCAGTTGCTGCTAGTTACTTAAGTCTTTTTGTGAACCCTTCTAAACTGAATACTATTTGGGGTTTGTTACGTTTTTGTTAATGTAGACAAAACCCTGAAGGGCCACAAGTTCCTTTTAACCTGTGAAAATAAAACTGAAATTATAGTCAACTCAAACATTTTCTAACTGCACTCTAAAAATAAATGTTGGATTCACTTAACCATGTTATGTCAACTGGTTCCACTTAACTGAGTTGAGTAAATCCAAAGCAACATACTCATATTCTTTGGTTAAAAACTGGAATATTACTTTGAATTTACTCAACTCAGTTAAGTGGAACCAGTTGACATAACATGGTTAAGTGAATCCAACATTTCATTTTTTAGAGTGTGGTTGTAATCTCTTGTCATTCGATGTAGAAACACTGTAATACCACTTACATTCATTTACTTTAATGAAGTGAAAATATATGGGGCTGTAGTGCAGATAGTTTTCACTCATAGTGCGCACTTTATATTTGAATTATATTAAAATTAAATATGAAATTCAAGTACCTACAATAGACACTAGGATTTGGTTTAAGCACACAACTAGATTTGCACACGTTATAAGATAAAAATTTTATCTATTTATGATGAGCTTTGTTGCCCAAGTGTACTTCAACCTTACTTCAAGTGCATGGCTTAAAACAAACAAACAAAAAAAGAAATCAAAAAAGTACATTTTAAAGTAAAGACCTTTTATATCTTAAATTTCTTATGATTAGCCATTTCTTTCTTGTTTTTGTCTTCTTTTAGGTCTTTTCTTTTGGTTTTACTAGAAGTGTATGTTTAGTTTTTAAGTGTTATAACTTTATTGAAACTCTATAGTCCAATTATTTTCAATTTACTGTGATTGAAATATGGGTTCACTCCTTCTATAAAAATATTTCAAAAATATAATTGTCTTATATAAAATCCTGTAAGACTTGTGAAAATTTTAATTCTTGTATTCAATAGCACAATTTTATTTATTTATTTTTTTCTATTTCATCATAATTCGAACTAGTCAAAGACAGATTAAAAGCAGAATTTGTTTCATCAAATTCCATTATGAATACAAGCAAGAAGTCTCTCATAATAGTTAAATTTAGCAAGGGATTTGATATGGCGTGGCTCTCTGAGAACAGCTGGTTTTGTATTTTTGGAGCCAGCGGAGAAGAGTTGTCTTGCCAACAACAGTGCTGTATGCAGTTTTCACTCTGCATCATTACGCCGCCGTTTAGAAAGCAAGTCCCACGGGTCAGAACTGTCGCTCCATTTGTTTCACTTATTGTGCACTTACATTACAGTGCAGTTATTTAACTCTCATTTCCTCATATCAGTCGCAGTCTGTGCAAGCGCCTCTGCAAGCGCAAGTTATTCTCCCTAATAGAAAATCATGAACCCTCTGGGTCTGGCATATTACAAAGGTTAATTAGAAATAGCAAAAAAAAAAGAAAAAAAAACATGCAGAACTTCTTCTTAAAAAGGAACTCACACAAACATAGTGACTAATGCTGTGTTTGTGTCTCATGCAACAGCATTGCAATGTGATGGTGGTGAACTCACTGTGACACAGAGCTGGCAGGAGCCAGTTCACTCTCTCGCTCTGACTCCAGCTCCAGGTCGTCTGTGTAGCTGCTGTTCCTCTGGAGAGGGGTGGGGGGCTGCGAATCTAAAAGGCCCGGGCTTCTTTTCACTGCACAGTCTGACACAATCACAGTCATTTGCATTTAGTCAAAACAACAGAAGCAGGGAATTTTACTCCAGCATATAAACAATGGCAGCCACCTAGACTTTGCTGCTCGCCACTGAAAGTGAAAGGTGATGGTGGATGATAATGATTTTGTCTTTGTGTGTTTTTGTATCTGTTTATTACAAAATTAACTCGTGAACCACTGGACAATCACTAGATGTACATCTGAAACTGATAAAGTTTAAGAGTCAACCTGATTCAAGATGCCAACTGAAAACACAAACAATAGCTGTGGCTGTCAGTTGTTTAGAAATTTTGCCAAAATGTGTGCTGCTTGTAGCTGAAATGAATTCACAGTACATACTTCAAGTGTTATTTGTGCAAGCTAAATGTTTCGTAAACACCTAATTGGACTTTGATGAAACATTTAGAGAGTTATCACTCGGTCTGCAGTATATTTACGGTTGATAAACAGTGAAAGTTAATCCAATTGGAGATAGCCCCCCCAACTGACTGACCTTAGCAACACAAAAATGGCAATAACTCAATCAATTTTACAGATGTTGAGCTAACATTTGATGTAGTAGTAGCCTGCAGTCATCCACAACAAATACTGTATTTTGAATGTCACATCTTGTAATACTGCATAAGATAGCACATTTTGTTTTTGTTTTTTTTTTCGCTCAATGTCAGGAACCACAGCATAGACACATTCATTATTTAAGTTTACCCAAACAAATAGATTATGTTTGAACATTTTCAAATCCCATCACTGTCCAATTAAGAAAGTACAGGCTACATATTAAAATTCAAATCCACCATAAACAAAAGTATGCACAATCACACACACGCATAAGATAACTTTTCACGAAGGTCATCATGTGCAAAATATCTAAACACGCTGTTTGCGAGCACTGGCTTGGGTAAACACAACCACAATGGGTTCTACATTCAAAGACCTGTGAAAATTCTGCCAGTACCAGTACCAGTCCTAGTCCTGTGAGCCTTACCTGGCTCATGGTGGGCCTTGAACATTTAGTTAGCAAGAGGGGGACCCCTTGAAGGGGGTACTGATAACAATGTTGTTGCACTTTCCTGCAATGACCACCATAGGATTTACAGGGATGCTCACACAGTTTGTCATTGTATTTAAGACATAATCAGTTGTTGGCTTGGGACCCCAGAGCAGCTTGGGGCCCAAGGCAGTTGTCTAGTTTGCCTGCCCTGTTGCAAGGGGACTGTCTACAAGGTATAGGGTGATATAATCCCAAAAAAGAATCCTAGGCCTAAATAGTGTCAGACTGATAAATTCTTTTAAGAGTTCAAAGTCATGAGCGAATCGGTCCTTAGCAAATATTTTTTGTGGTTTATTAACTCCCACCAATTATTGACACACAGCGTAAAAGTGGACGTAAAAGGTCACCCTTAAATGGGGGAGTTTCTTCTTTAAACAGAGAGCTAAGATTGACAGTGACATTTTTCTTGATTAAAAATATATGTTTGCTCTTTCCAAGTAGGTTTAGATGAAAACAAAAACGGATTGTCTGATTGGGTCTGCTGTTACTGCTTCATTGATCTCTACTTTTCCAGAAATCCCCCCCGATGCCTACCCAGATGGTTTTGTGTAGGAAACAATCTGGCATGTCAAATGAGGTATTTGATGGATTCCACAACATCATGTATCTTATCAAGATTGTAGGGGTCTTTTTTAATTAAAAACAGTCCCACATCATCAACGATCCAACATGTGAGGTGCTTTTCTCCGGGGGCTGTCTTCCTGCTGACAGCAAACCTCTCATTTTTGCTTTAGTTTTTGTCTCAACGTGGCTCTGCAAAAAGCTATGTGTAATGTATTAGGCATTTTAGTTACTTTTTCAATTGTTCTTGGACCTTTCTTGAACAGTTTTTGATATGTATGCTATCTCATTTTAGATTAAAGACTCAAAGCTTCCAAAACTTTGGCTTAAACATGCATTACCTGTTGAGTATTCCTTTAGTACTGGGTGGTAATTTTAATACTTACCATAAACTGAAACTAATTCTATCATATGTTGTCAATTCATGCTTCATATTGTCCTCTGAAAAAGTTGAGTGTTTTATCATGCTAATTCTCTGGCATAAGCATCTCAGTTCCCTTTCAATGTACACGTTTTGGCTTCTTTACAATAGTGCAAATTGACTAACATAATCTGGCTTTTTAGTTTTAAACATTTTTTTTACAAGAGAAAAAAGGTTTGATTTTCCATTTATGAATTATACACCACTTACACCTCATTCATTTCTAAAAAAAAAAAAAAAAAAACATTAAGCCAAAGCTTGAAAAACTCCTATTTAATCTGTTAAATGAAGCATTATGCCATTCAAATATCTAGCATTTCATAAAAGCCAGCACTTAGTGTTTAGAGAAAATTTTTTTGAGAGAATATATATACATTTTTAAAACCATATATTTTTTCAGTGTGAAACTATGTGAAAATGATTTGTGCGTTGTCTTCATTCTCCTTGACCTTTTGCCATGTGCATGGCCATGTTATTGCTGTTGCTCACAAGGGGAAAAAAATAAACCTAACACATGCTCTTAAGTGCTTCTTTCACTTTTTTTAATCCACGTTTCATGGCCATCACAGTTTCAGAGAAAGTGTGTGTGTGTGCTGGGGAATTCAGCAGGTTTCAAGTTGAATTTTAGAGATGGCACTATATCATGAACACTATAGACAATGATGTAAAATTTAAAGGGGCAATATTATGTGTTTCTCAGACATATATTTATATTCTATACCATAATAATGTCACCTTTAGTTATTATTAAAATCCTGTTTATATACAAAATAAACTTGACTTCACATATTATCTGTTTCTAAACACCTTGAAATTGGTCTCTGTCTCTTTAGGAACCTCCTTCCGCTTCTGTCACACCCATTTCAGCGTCATCACAGCCGCTTCTCTACAGGACTCTGTTCATAGCCTGGAGCAGACTTTGTTGTAATAATAATTGAAAAAGAAGCTGCGGAAGCTCTGTTTAGTTTACTTGGCATCTGAAAATACATTTCCTCAAAGGTATCGCTAGTTTGAAAAGGACTGGAGGGAGATGTGGTTAGTATTGGAGCTCAGCAGACACAGTTTTCACCAGATGTTTGCTAGTTGTTGCTCCTGAGAGTCTGCAGGAGTCGGGCTGGGGGGTGGGGAGGAGTGCACTGTGATGAGGAAGCTCGGTTCTTAGACCCAGCCCAGGGGAGGAGATATTACCAAAAGGCAGTTCTAGACCCAACCAGTTGTTTTTGCTCTCCTGCCTGGCTGCCTCAGCACAGCACAGGATTTCTCAATCATGCATGTGTAGAAATTAATGGGAAATGTTACTTACTGATTTTAATACACACACTTTATCTGGTTTATAAAGATTGTTTGAAATGATGAAATACTGTGGACCACTCTGTTAATGATGATTTTAGATTAGTTACTTGTCTCACACTTTCAACACCTAAGCATTATTTCATCA
>JARVJO010000164.1:27310444-27326324 GCA_031762555.1 Cynodonichthys magdalenae | reverse complement strand
CTAATTGAACTGCCGATGGCAATTCACCAATTATCAATGGTAATTTAATAGGTCAATGTGTATAGTATATTCAATGGTGATGAACCCAAATGTTATTGGCTCTCATTGAAATCATTTGGCACATAGTAAAAGGGCAGCTAAAAGAAAAGGCAGGTCAACTTGAACTATAAATTACATTTAAAAAAAAGGAAAGCATTTCATTTTGAAACACTTCCACAAATGGTTTTACGTGGGTTGTATATCTATAGTACTGTTAGAAGAGGAGGTAAGCATTTACTGTCTGAGACAAGAGGAAAAAAAATGATGCCGTTAGCTTCAAAAATACAATCATTATAATTTTTTTTAAATAATCGTTGGAGCATAAACCGTTGTTCTCCTTTATTTCTAAACAATTGGATTATTTTAATTACCAAAATATATTTTCTCACATTTTATATACAGCTCAGCATTTTTGCATAACTGAATTGTTTTATTTAAGGTAGGTGAAACTCTTGTTTTTCATGAGATTATAATACAATACAATGTTAAGTTGGGTCATTTTATTCTCTATAGTCCCTTTGTCTTTTTAAGGGTCACTGGCAAACTGGAACACATCTCAGTTACTACAATACAATGTTAAACTAACCTGGTTTTCAGCACATTAAATGGCCAACACAGCAGGACAACAATGCTTCCTAAGGGTTATATACACTTTCTTCTAACATACATGTCTGTAGACTGGAGGAGATTTTAAATGCACCAAGGTGAGTGGAGTGCCTCTACAGAAATGTCAGAAAAAATATGGAAAAGTTATGTGCTAATCACTATTGAAAGTATAAATAAAAACATTAAAACAGAATCAAAGAAATGATTATTTGAATTTGTCGAAAATTGTTCAAATAATTAAAGTTTAGACTTTTCATAATGAACTAATATGAAAACCAACAGTCCAATATTTGAAGTTGATGAATGTAGAATCTGTTTCAGTCATTCGTTTATCTTTAATTTATTTTTTAAGCTTAAATAATTTTAAAACAACCTGACAGAAGCAGAAACACAGCACATAGCAGAGCACATAGCAGAAGACAGAACGAGTTAAATATTTATTATTGAACATGGAACATTTTGTTTATACTGCTGTCATCTTTTTATTTAACTAATTTAGCAGAGCTGAACATTGGGTAGAACATTGTAAATTAAAGAGATTCAGTATCGTCAAAACAATCTCACTCTTTTTTTCTTTCTATAGCATAAATGTTTTGACTTTTTCTTTTAATTCTTTAATGGATAATATTGTCATCAAACCATTAAGTTTTATTTATTTATGAAAGCCATACAAATAAATGCTTGAAAGCTTGATAACAGAGTGATATGTTTCACTATTGGAAACCCTCCTGCATGACCTTCTACAGAAGCTGCAATGACATTACATCTGTCTGAGACAGACAGGTTGAGCCGTGCCCATCATAATACCACGGTCAACTTACCCCCAACTCATTATAGATGCTTCCTTTCCATGCACATGCAAGACGGGAAGTGTTGGTGAAACACCTCCCTCTGTTAACAAAGAATCAAGCCTGGATTATACTTCGTAGTTTGTTTGGTGTTTCACTATGGGAGATATAGCCCATTCTTGTATCGCATGAAAGCAGAACCACTATCAAGAAGGCTCTGAGGGGCTATAGACGGCTGAGACACATCTTGCCTGTAAAAGTGCACAAGCGTGTGTAGCGTGGCCCAGCTAGCCACAGCACAAAAATCCTGGACAGATACTCTTTAATGCAGGGCCCAAGATGTGGCCATGGTTCTGGTGGAATGGGCTTTCAGACCAACCAGAGTCTCTACACCTTTACACCTGTAACAGGAAATAATGGTCTCCACAAACCAGTGTGCATGCCTCTGGCATGACACTGGTTTGCCCTTGTGAGCCATGGCTCATGAAATGAACAGCTGGTCTGACTTCCTGAAAGCAGCTGTCCATTCAACATACGCTTTCAGTGCCTGTGCAAGGCACAAAGGTAAAACTTTGCACCTCCTCCATTGAGAATGAAGGTGGGTGGAAAGCTAACAGCTCTGCTGAACCACATCAGTGCACATTATTCATCACCTTAAGCACAAAATCCAGACTGGGTCTCAGACACACCTCAGAAAGTTCAGGTGCCCACTTTAATCAGGGAAGATTGACAAATAAGCATGTAGTTCCACTCAAGTTATTTAAGCTGTGGTTAAGGCTAAAAGCTAAGCAGTCTTCAACTAAAGAAATTTCATCCCTGTCCCCTTCATGGGTTCAAAGGGATAATGAGAGCGGGCTTCCAGCACCAATGAGAGGTCCGACAATGGTACCGGAGGCCTCAAAACTGGTAGCTTATGCCGTGCACCCTTAATGAAGCAACACGCTAGAGGATGCAGTCTATCAGATTTGTCACCAAATCCAATGTGACAATCAGAAATTTCTGCCAGATAAACTTCAATGATGGAAAAATCTTTCCCTTTTTCCAGCAGGCTCTGTAAGAAACAGAGAACATCCACAAGAGAGCACTGTAAAGGAATGACGTATCTCTCTCCACACCCTTTTTCCAAAACCTGCAACATACCACTATAAAAATAGTGAGTAGTGGAGGCCACTCCCCATAGAGTGGGTTGCCCCTAGACAGAAGATCTGCTCCTTTGTTCAGAATCCCCAACAAGTGGGTTTGCCCTGACCAAGAGAAGTTTGGTGTTGGTTTTTGATGCTCCATAGGATTAACTCCTGGGTCAGTTTGTGAAGCTGCAGGGATTGTGTTCCATCCTGATGGTTAATGTTGTGTTATCTGTCTTCACTAAGACATGACGGTTCTTTAGATGGGGCAGAGAGTGCTTTCAAGCTAGGAAAACTGCTTGAAGTTCCAGCACATGTATGTGAAGGCATGACATTTTCTGTGACCACAAACTGTTTACTACTCTGCCCATCATGGTCATTCCCCATCCTGTCAGGGATGCATCTGTTGTCACGGTGATTCTGAATGTTACTGCCCCCAGCTGTGCCCCAGTGGCAAAAACCGCTGGGTCCCTCCATGGTTGGAGAGCTGCCACACTTGTCGGGAAACTTTCAGACTCCAATGTAGGGAATGGCGGCGGGAGCATAGTTTTAATGATGTGACCCATTGTTGAAAATCACTCATCATTAGAAGCCCCAGTTTCACTACAGTAATTACTGAGGCCATCGGTCCGAGGAGGCTCAGACAAAGTCTGAATGAAAAGAGTTTCCTCAGCTGAAAAAGCACGATGCACTGGGAGAAGAAAGTGATCCTCTTCTCTGACAGCGTCACTTGGTATCAAGGGTGTAACTTTAGGTCTACCATTGGGGGGGTTATGCTCTAGGAAATTGATCTTTGAATTGGGGGGGAAGGGGGGGGGCTACGCTACTTGTTCATAAATTTGCACGACTCACCTTCAATTATAGTAAAAAAAATACATATATGTGAATATTTGACTGTCTGATTAAATCTTAACATTAAGGACTCCTTGTGATGATCATCAATAATAAATGGTAGTAAATTATATTATTGGCAGGATCATAGTAAATTATTATTGATAATAAGAGATTAGAACTGTGTGCAGCAGTAGATGGAGTCCAGAATTCTTGGTTTTAATCTCTTTTGGAGCTCTTCTCTGTGACTCTAGGTGTGACCGACAGTGTGGACTGTTGTTTGTCTCCTTGTCTGTGTCTCTGATAAACTGGAGACCTGTCCATGGGGTCCCCTGCCTTCACCCAAAGGCAGCTAGGACAGGCTCCAGTCCCCACCCTGACCCTGATTAGAAACAAGGACAGAATGGAGGATTTTTCTTGACCTCTGCATTCTGGGAGTCCCCCAGGCATGAAAGATTCAGCCAAATCGCCTTTTCACCAGCAACAGCAAGCCCTATGACAAACTTGTTGCCCAGGACTGCTCCTCTGGATGAGTGCATGATGGAATAGAGGGAGCTTGCTCCTGAAAAAACTCGACCAATGACAGCTTGTTTCTCGTGACTGGGACAGTTAGTAAAAGCTGTTTAGCTGATCCTCTTACAAATCTTGTTCTGTCCACTCTGCATCTCGAGTTGTAGGCCACGGAATTCCAAGTTTTGAAGCCACCCATCTGCAGACATCATACAGGTCACTATCCACCAGAGAAGCTGCACCAGTGCCACTGGGTGACCTCGAGTGTAGAGCAGGGAAAATACTCATTCTCCACCTCCTCCTCCATGTCGTCTATGTGGAGGAGGTTGGAGTTAGCATTAGCATCCACCTTCTCCTGACCTGTTTCAAGTTTTCTGCTATCCACATGCCCTTAAAAAAGTGACGGCAGGACTGAAGACTCCTCCTCCATCATTTCTGCTCAGCCACTGGTGGCTTGGGCCTGATGGCCAACATCTGTTGTGACGGTTGCCAAGATGATAGAGATATAGCTTGTGATATCACATCAGCTGTCTGTCGGTAGAGCTAGCAGCAAAAAAAAAAAAAAAAAGAAAGAAAACGAGCAAATGGCTTAAACTTAACAGCTCACCATGACACATTATCTGAAAACAAACTTTACAGCTTGCAAACTAATGCTACACTAAGGGAATGCTAGCTCACCTTGACGCATTAGCCCAAGTTACAACTGGAGTTGTTCAGTTACTTAAAACCGACCAGCAGTGTGAGTAGCTCGCCTTAACGCGGTCAATGCTTCTGAATGTAACACGGCGCAGTAAAAATTCAAACTGAAGCCAGGAACTGAAGCTGAGAACTGCATTCGGCGGTGTACTCCTTTGTGGGACTGGGAACTGTTGAGCAGCTAACCTAACTAGCCTGAGCGTGCTGAGGGAGCTTGTTATAGAAAGAAAGCTAGAATGAGTTATGGGTGGTCAGTTGACAATAGTAATATGATGGGAGCTGCGTCCCTGGACTGCTTAACCTGCCTGTCTCAAACAGATGTAAGGTCATTGAAGCTTCCGTAGACGGTTATGCAGGAATTTTTCCCATACTGAAACACCAAACAAATTTGGATAAAGAAAAAACGTTTAAACACAGAAGTTTTACTTATTGTAACATCTGTTCACAATATTACTGATAAAATTGTTGCACAGTTAATCACTACTAAAGACACGCATGTGGTAGGACTTGTCCTTTTCTGGTACCTGTGCCAACAGTGCTGTAAACATCCAAACTTAACTCTCTCCCACTGTCGAACACAGAGTCACAGGTGATGCTGGGAACTGTGGGAGAAGCTGGGCTGCTGTCCTTGTCAATACTCTTTATCTTCCTCCTCATCTTCACCTGTATAATAAAAAGCAAACATAAAAGTACAAAAAAAGTGCTTGTATGACATTCGAATGACACTTTAGAATAGAACAAAGTCTTTTGTCATAAATCTACAGTTTTGTCTTATTATTTCTGCTAAACTGACATCTTTGTTCAGATCGCAAAACACTTTCCATGAAGTGACAACATTTGAAAATGGCTGAGGTTTTCCAGGTGATGCAAATGGTCTCAGGTGAGCCATAACAGTATGACCAGTGACAGATAAAAAAATATAGGTGCACATATTACTGTACAATGTTCTGCTGGAAGTCACACAACACATACCTTAGTGTTCACATTTTTAGACCAATTATATACTTTTTATTGCACCATGACTCCACTGCAGAAGGAAGCCCCCACCCCCCCTCCCTTTTCCCTCCTGCAATAAAACAGCAATGAGCCTAAAAAAAACGGGAAAAAAGTCCTAATGGCTCAAACCGATGGGAACTAATAGCAACTGTGGGAATCAACCAACCCACAAATCTCTATTCAACAACCCACTGGTCTAAATACAGCTTCTGCTATCATTCCGGTGAAAGTCACTTCAGGACATCAACAAACAGATTTTAATATTTTTGTCCACACATTAACAACTTAAAGCAGATTTGTATCTTTCCACATACTTGTGAACCTTGTGAGTGGGAACACAACACTTTGTGGCAAAAATTAAGAAGCTAAATGCCAAAAGATGCAGTTAAAGATATCAGTCACAAAGTGTCCCAGTTGTGTAACCCAGTGGTTCTCAACCTATTTTCCTGAAATTTCCCTTCTTACTTCCTATAGTCAATCTGAGCCCCCCCCCATGTCTCCCCCAGCTACTCTTCTCTCCCAAAGACCTCTTCAAATTAATGTATTTATCAAACTTATAGAAGAATGAAATAAGTAATTGCAAACTTTTATTTGGAAAAAGTCTAACCTGGTAGTGGAACAACACACACACAAATGTTGTCAGTCAGTCAGGATGACTGTTTCAGGAGCTGCTTGAGAAGTACTTTTATCTCATTTTAGTGTTTTCAGAACATGAACTCTGGTATATTTATTTAAAAAAATTATGGCATGGAGATTTGCGCACCGTCGCCAGAGGTGCTTACGTTGTAATAGTTTTCTCCAAACGGACGTGCAGCAGTACACTTTATAACTTATGAAATGTTGTAAATAGGATCGCAAAAGCTTGACAAACAAAACCGAATGGTGCTCCATGCGGGTAGCCTTTGTAGAGTGACTCGAGAATGCGCGCACCCGCTGTCAATCAGACATCTTGATCTGTTGCGGAGAACTTTACAATAGGAGGCAGGATCTGGTTGTTCGAAACAAAAATAGGTTGTCTCGGACAAACTAAACAATGGTTATGTCGGGGGGGGCGGGCCTTCCAGGTTGGGAACCACTGGTGTAACCAATGAAAAGCATAGAAATCTAATAATTATGCTCTAAAAGCCTGAAATTGTTCCTGTGCTTTTGTATTCAACATACTTTTATGACAATCTAAATATATGGCACCACCTGGCTGGAAAACAAACAAAACAACAACAACAAACAAATATTTAAGTAGCTCCATTACAGGTTTTGTATGAAACTCAAATAGCAAAAAACATATATATATATATATATATATATATATATATATATAGAATTTTACAATATTTCCTGTTATACTTAAAAAAAAAGTTTAAAATTCAATATTATATTAATATTCATCAAAACAAAGGCTCATCATGAAAAAAATGTAAAGAAAATAAACCAACATGTTGTATTTCATATTTTATGCTTTAGTCCCTCAATTCAGTAAAAACTAAAAAAAAAAGATGATGGTCTTTTTCTCACTGTTAAGAATGTTAGCTTTATTCTTTCCCAGCACAGCAAAATCATAAAATCAATAGAACAAATAAACACAACAATACGTAGTTTTTAAAAAAATGAATACACCTGTGGGCTTGAATAATCGGGAATTAGAAGCAGGCAGAATTGTAGAATATTTCTCTTCATATAAGCATGGCGAAACTTAAAAAAATATATTACCCACCGATTTTTTGAGCTTGGGGCTGGCCAGAGAAGAGGCAGGAAGATGGTATTTCTTTCTTAAAAACAGCTTGAATGTGGCAGAATCAAAGTTCTCCACTGCAAAACATCTCCATGATGTCTGGAGGGGTATGAAAATAGAAAAGTATATACATCAATTGGACTGGACACACTTTATTCAATGACATTTTATTTTTAAGAAAAATGACGTTATGCATAAAAAAAGATGGTTTCAATAATAAAAGTGGGTCTGTGAGACCATTCAACTCTCCAGCTATTTTGAGTTTCTGTTTGAGTATTTTTTCCCAAATACCTGTATGAGACAGGCAGCTGCAGGGATCTGTCTGTTGAAGTGTTTCTGCCTTTGCTTCTGCTGTACCTTCAGGGCAAAGCCTGAGCCTAAAATTCCCTGTGAACAACAACACAGTGGAGTTCTTCCTAATTAATTCAGTTTTAACCACACAGGTGCAAACACAAATGGGAGCGAAAAACAGAACATTGAAAAAAAAATATGTGTGCTGTTTCAGAAGGAAACGTCTCAGTGTAGTTTACTTTATATTTAAATAGAAATGATATTAAACTACTTTTTGTTAGGATTTGTGTTTAGGTTCAGGCTTTGTTTCTTTTTGGTAGTGGTGTCTTGATAACGATGCCAGTATTGACACTGGTATTGGTACAACCCCAATTCCAATGACACTGTGACGTTGTGTAAAATATAAATTAAAACAGAATACAAAGATTTGCAAATATTTTTTAACCTACTTTGAACTGATTACACCACAAAGACAAGATATTTAATGTTAAAACGAATAAACTTTTTAGTTTTCTTTGCAAATACTTGTTCATTTTGAATTTGATGCCTGCAACAAGTTCAAAACAGCTGGGACAGGGGCAACAAAAGACAGGGGAAGTTGTGGAATGGTCAAAAAACACTTGTTTGGAACATTCCACAGGTGAACAGATTAATTGGAAACAGGAGAAGCATCACCAAAAGACTCAGTCATTCATAAGCAAGGATGGGGTAATGTCCTTGTTTATTTCAGCAAGACAATGCCAAGCCACATACTGCATGTGTTACAACAGCATGGCTTCGTACGAGTGTGGGTACTATGTAGATATGCCAGCTTTCACTGCTGAAAAAGTGTGGTGCGTTATGAAGCGCAAAATATGAGATCAGGGACCTCAAACTGTTGCGTAATTTAAGTTTTACATCAAGCAAGAATGGAAAATAATTCCACCTACAAAGTACCACAGTGGTAAACATGCCCCTCTCTCAGTTTTTTTTTGGAACACGTTGCTGGCATCAAATTCAAAATGAGAGGATATTTGCAAAACAACATTTTATTAATTTTAATATTAAATATCTTGTATTTGTAGTGTATTCAATTAAAAACATGTTAAAAAGATTTAAAGTTCAATGTATTATGTTTTACTTATGTTTTACACAATGTCCCAACTTCATTTGAATTGGGGTCGTACTTAATATGATTTTATCTTATTTTGTAAATAACAATGGTCAACTTTAGACACTCAGCACTTTAAAGCTACTTGGACCATTATACTTGCTAGTTTTAGCATATATTGTAAAATAAATAAATAAAAACAGTTTACCCACAGTAAAAAAAATTATAGTACATTAAAAAGGGCTGACTTAATGGCACTAAATAGGGGATAAGTCAATGCTGCAAAGGTCCAGTATGTTAAGCAAAACTATGTGTCTAACTTATCAACCTACTTGCAACATTGTGCAGAATCAAATTTTTTAACCAGATTTCTAACATTTGTCACAAAGTCAAGACAGGTTAAGCATTGTAAGCTAAAATTCCAACACAAGAGTGGATTAAATGATAACGAAAATAATCCTGCTGAAAAATAAACCAAACGAGACACAATAAACACAAAAACAAAGGGCAAAGCAGTAACATAACGGTAAGGAAACAAAACATTAGGAACTGATAAGGTGCAGAAGAAAAGATGGTGCTAAAACTTAAAGAGAGAAATGACAAAACCAGATAAACTGGAATTCATATTATAAATTTAGGCCAGATGTGTCTAAATAAGAGGAAGGTAAGACTAAGAAGAGAACCAATTCTGTAGAATAAAATAAGGTCATGTACGGTGAGTGAAAAACAACTAACAAGACAGAAAAACATGAAATCTAAACTACATAATTGAAAACCTCAGGGCATGACAAACATCTTTTCGGCACAAAGCAACGAAGCAATCGACCTGTAGTAGACATATAACAAACTGGATCAGGATAATGTGGTAACAGAGATTCCTATAGTCAGCAACACAGCTGTGTCATGCAACTAATTTATGTACACATTCAGTTATGTTACAGTTCGAACCTATCAAAAGTAGACAAAATTTTAATTTTATGCTCATTCAAATCCCTCTCTTTATGAATTTATATTAATTTATTATTCATTTTTTTGGGAAAATGTTCCAATTTTGTTTGATGTAGGATTCTAATATTCAAAATTCCTGGGTCTTTGCTAGATTTAATTAGTGTGAGGTCTGGACTGCAGGCATGTCAGTTCAGCACCCTGACTCTTCTGCCATGAATCCATGAGGCTTAGAATCTTCTTGCTGAAATATGCACATTTATGAAAAAAATACTGTATAAATATATTGCTTTTCTGCACTGATAGTACATTTCCACATTTATTGGCTGCCCATGCCACATACACTAATACACCCCTATACCACCAGAGAAGCAATTTTTTGAACTGCGTGCTAATGGTGGGCTAGGTAGTCCCATCTGTGAGAATCTGTGGTCTTGTGTCTTGTGTGTGTGTGTGTGTGTGCTTTCTGTTGTCATGTGCCTTCTTCTAGTGTTCCTTTCGTGCCATGTCATCTCAGTCCTCAGATTATTCAGTTTCTGCTATTTCTCCACACTTGTTTGCACTTGTAATCACTCAGCTGTTTCCACTTCCACTCATCCCTGTTTGTATATATTCTGCTCATTTTCTCTCCACCTTTGTTCGATTATTACTCTTGCTTTGTCCTGGCTTCCTCTCATGTTCGTAGAGTTTTTGTTTCTGTTTTTGTCGCCACCTCAGCTTTTTCTTAATGTTAAATATTCCATATTTGAACCTGCCTGCCTGCTTTTGGGTCCATTCGTGTCAGAATGATCGAACCAATTGAGGACCCAGCAGGTGGGGTGTCCATCCCCTTAGCCTCCCCGGCTTTGGAGGAGTCGGTCCCTTCTCTCCCTCCATGGGAGCTAAAGGTGATGGATCCAATTATTAGCGGTTCACTGACCATGCTCGTGTGGTTTCCCGATCCTGCCTTCTGCCAACAGCTCTACCAGCAGATTGGGAGCACTCTGCTAAGATGCCCCAATCTGCAGCTTCTGCCGGGCCATCTCCATCTTCTTTCGTTCCTCCTGAGGGTTTTGGCCGAGCCGGTGGGTTCCGACTCCGATGTGTCGCCAGCCTCCAGCACCTCCATGTCTGCTGCGGCTCTTCCAGAGTCTGCAGCAGCTGCTTCTCTTGCACCCTGTGAGTCTTCTGTGTTGGGGAGGGAGACCACAACTTCGCCCCCCTCTGCTGCTTCTTGCCTCCACCGTCTTAGGAAAGTGGCAGCAGCTGCAGGGCAATCCCAGACAGCTCCTCCAGACTCCTCCTTTATCATCTGTTCCAGCGTCATCTTCATCATCGCCTGGTACATCTATATCATCGCCTGGTCCAGGTTCTTCGTCTTTAGAGTTCCAGTCATCTGGGTCTTCAGAGTTCCAGTCATCTGGGTCTTCAGAGTTTCGGTCATCTGGGTCTTTAGGGTTCCGGTCATCTGGGTGTTCGGAGTTCCAGTCATTGGGGTCCTTGGAGTTTGAGTGTCCTGAGTATCCAGAGTTTGAGTATCCAGAGTTCGAGTGTGACTCTGAGAGTGAACTAGAGTATGATCAAGAATATGATCCTAAAGATGACTCTTTCTGTCCAGAGTACTCCGGATACTCACCACTATCATCAGTTCCAGTTTCCTTGGCACCATGAATTCCTGTTCCGGTCTCTACACCATCAGTTCCAGTCATAGTCCTCGAGCCATCACCTGTTCCAGACCTCGAGCCATCACCTGTTTCAGCCCCCGAGTCTTCAGGGTTTTCAGCCCTCGAATCTTCAGTCCTCGAGACTTCAGTTTTGGTCTCTACATCGGTTCCTGTTCCAATCACTACATCAGTTCTAGTCTCTGCATCTGTTCCTGTTCTGGTCTCAGCATCATCACTATCAGTTCTTGTCTTCGAGTCATCAGTTCCAGTCTTCGAGCTGCTTCCTGTTCCGGTTTCAACTCCTCTATCTCCTGTTCCACCTAAGTCATCAGTTCCTGCTTCATCCCCTTCATCAGCCTCCACTTTTCCCCAGGCCCCGGGTTGTATTGTAAAATCCCCGGGTCAGCCTGTTCCAGAAACCCCGGGTTGTATTGTAAAGTCCCCAGGTCGGCCTGTTCCAGAGATACCGGGTTGGATTGTGAAGTCCCTGGGTTAGCCTGTTCCTAAAAGCCCGGTTGGATTGTTAAGTCCCCGGGTCTGCCTGTTTCCGAGTTTCCTGAGTCCCCGGGTGTGATTGTGAAGTTCCTGGGTCTACCTGTTTTCGAGTATCCTGAGCCTACGCCGGCCTCCTAGTATCCTGAGTCTACACCGGCCTCCGAGTATCCTGGGTCACTTGTACCCCCTGAGTCCTGTCTCCTCCTCAGCCGGGCTCGGAGCCAACCTCTAGAGATCCAGCTCTCCTGTGGCCGGGCCCCGGGATGCCCTCCAGAGATCCAGCTCTTCTGCTGCCGGACTCCGGGCGGCCCACCAGAGATCCTGCTCTGCTGTGACCAGGCTCCGGGCCGCTCTCCAGAGATTCTGCTCCGCTGCGGCCGGGCCCTGGGCCAACCTCCGGAGATCCAGCTCTTCTGCGGCCAGGCCCAGGGCCGACCTCCTGAACTTTTTGCCCCCATCAGATGTGCCTAGGGCATCTCTTGAACATTTTTTGTTTTGTTCAGAGACTTTGGACATTTTTTGTTCTGTTTCCTGAGATTTTGTTATTTGTTTTTTCCGAGGGCTTACCTGTCGGTTTTTGGTTTGGTTTTGGATTTTGTTTTTTCCCTGTACTCCTTGTCCTGTCTTTTTCGAGTCTCATGTCTCCTGTTGTTTTTGTCCCTTGCCCGCCATCCTGCTGTGGTTGTTTGTATCCCCCACCTCACTCCCGTGCTTGTATTTTCTGTTTCTCGTCTGGAGACCATTCCACGGGGGGGGGGGGGGGGTACTGTGAGAATCTGTGGTCTTGTGTGTGTGTGTATGTGCTTTCTGTTGTCCTGTGCCTCCCTCAAGTGTTCCTTTCGTGCCATGTCATCTCACTCCTCAGATTATTCAGTTTCTGCTATTTCTCCACACCAGTCTGCACTTGTAATCACTCAGCTGTTTCCACTCATCCCTGTTTGTATATATTCTGCTCATTTTCTCTCCACCTTCGTCTGATCATTACACTTGCTTTGTTCTGGCTTCCTCCCGTGTCCTTAGAGTTTTTGTTTTTGTTTTTGCCACAATGTGGGCTTTTTGTTTTAATAAAAATTCCGTATTTGAACCTGCCTGCCTGTCTGCTTGTTTTTGGGTCCATCCTGCCTCCAAACCGTGTCACTATCTTCTTTAGGATGGAGGATGTAGTATTTGTGGTTTACAATGAAAATTTCAAATTTTGTTTTATCTGACCATAGAACTGTTTTCCACTTTGGCTCAGTACATTTTAAATATGTTTTGGTCCAAAGATGAGGCAGTAATGTTTCTTCTTCTTTTTCTTCTTTCTTGGATTTCCTTCTTTAAATTTCCATATTATTCCAACCTTACTGGACATGAGGTTGCATTTAGCATTTTTTCTCTGGCTGAAAATAAAACTTTAAAATATTTTGAAGTTGATGGAAAGTAAGGGCTGAGAGTTTTAAGCATAACAATATTTTTCAATGTACAAAAACATGCAAAAACCAGTATTTTCACAGCAGAGCCAAAATAAAAAATCAAGCACTGATTTATTGTTTAATTTTATTTGTTTGTTTCATAGTAAGCTGCACAGAAACTGGATGTTTGAAGTTAAAACAGAATTTCTTATCCACAACTTTATCAATTGAAACAGAGTGGGTGTAAGTTTTTTTCTTTTTTTTTCTAAATGCAATACATAATGAAAACGTCAGGCACTGGCTCCAAATTAACTTAATGAAAAGGCTTCTTTTATGAAAGTCAAAACCTTTTCCGCAGCATTTTATGAGGTATATTCTTTTTGATCAGTGCACTCATATGGAAGGAAGGAACTGTTTGGGAGCGTAGCTGGTTTGATTGACATGCCTGGGAGTCTATAATTCAGAGGCTGATGAATCACTGGGGGAAACAACACCTGTGAACTTGAGTCGCATGTAAATTGTCTTGACTCGTGGCTTTTATCTTGTTGTCATCTGTTGGTGGCAGAGACGGCGCATGTTTGACAGACAGTTAATGTTGTGTGTGTCAGTTTGTTAGCTGTGTTTACTGTTCTCAGTTTTATTTCCCCAATAACTATGGAGTAGGGTAATTGGATTGATATACACTGATTTTTCTCATATTTTAATGAGGAATTTCTTTTGCGTTGGCAATTTTAGAAATAAAAATATGGTTACAATGAATTACCAAAGCTTTTTAACAGATAGATGGTGAGAACTACAATTCATAGTTACTTGTGAATTATAGATGAATTCTCATTCTACTAAATAAATAAATCAGATTAATGAAGTCAATTGTCATCTGAAGCCACATCCTTCTGTGATCAGTCTAAATGTCAAATGATCTAAATCTGTCAAACAGAATAAACACCAGTCAATATATCTAACTTTAAATGGTTACCACCAAGCAAGAGACATCACGAAGATCAAGGAACTCTCTGCAAAGGCCAGAGACAAAGTTTTGGAGAAGTCCAGAAATCTGAAAACTGAAAAGATTATGCTGCCATAGGAAAACTTGTCATCAAACCAACAACCATCCTTTAACAAAACACACAAACTGAACAAGAAGGGCATTTCATTCAAAGCAACAACCAAAAGACCAAAGATAAATGAGGGAACTGGGCAGCTCTTCTGCACTAATTGAATCATTTTTTCACAGGACCACCAGAAGCTGCAGAGAGCTGGGCTTCAGAATGTCAGGAAAAGTCATTGCCTATAGATAATAATATGGCAAACCAGTTAGGTTTTTCCCCTTATTTCTCCTAAATACATAAAGAAACATCAACAATTAGAATGTTTTTTTCCTCACTTTTATCTATTATTCAATATTCATCAACTTTGCTTTGTAAAAGAACTTTAATAATACGCTACACTGTTTTATATTCGCACTAAAAAAACTACTTTTCAACAAACTGTTAATGATTAGAACAGAACAAAATAAATCAAACCTCATTTAAGTTCTCGTAAATAAAATTTCAATATAGTATTATAAACTATGATTTAAAATAATAACTGAAAAACGATTCAATTTTGTGAAAAATAAATTTTTTTTCAAACATTTATTAGATTTACTTTTTTATCTTTGCATCTTTTTTATCTTCCCTCCAGCTTTCTGCAATGGCCACTAGTACCCCCTGGCACCTCACCCATTTAAAAAACGCTGGGTTAAGGCAACAAATTAACTAAAAAGCAAACCCTAAGGCAACCCATGATAGCTGACATATGTTTCTTAAAGCGATGCATTAAAACTCTTTGTACTTACTGCAGGAAGTGCAAAGAATGATATGGCAAACACTGAAAAGCAGGACGCAATAGTTTTTCCAATCCAGGTTTGTGGAACTTTGTCCCCATAGCCGATTGTAGTCACTGTCACCTTAAAGACAGAAAAATCATAGATTATTTCTTTCTTTTTTATCTTTATGTAGACAAAGCACTTGTACATTAAAGTTTACATACTGGGCTTCATGCATACACACATTTAAAATGGATTTTTGATCAAACTTTTTTTGCTGGGTGTCAAAGGTCAAAGCAACATAAATATGAATCTTTGGAACTTACTTTTACTTTCAATGACCAGACTATGTGCCTTTTTTTCTTGGCTGCTACACACTCACAAATCAAGAAAGCACCTCAGATTTGCCCATTTCTTGTTTTCCCATAAGTAAAAAAAAAAAAACTTTTTAATAAATATTTATATTATAATTTTCTCCCACTCATATTTTATCTGCATTATATGTACAACAGGTTGGTATCTATGTTATGCTAATGTTAGAATTTATTAAAATAATTTAACTACGTTTGTTATTTGAAATCTATTTCAACTATAGAGATAAAAAACATCAAGCTCGATCAAAGGAAGAGTAGTTAGAACAGTTTAAAAAGCTCAAAGTTGCTTGGGACTTGTGAAAGCTCAGCAGTTCTTTGAAAAGGCTCTTGCTATTTGTAATTAACTCCCAGAGAATCTGACCAGAGCGTTGATATTTTCATTTCTTTGGCTTTAAGTCAGTGGTTCTCAATTCCAGTCCTCAAGGACCACTCTCCTGCATGTTTTAGTTGTTTCCCTGCTTTGGCACACCAGATTTAAATGAATGAGTGATTGACATGCTTCTGCAGAACTTAAAGACTTGCTAA